>JAKLMY010000070.1:0-113522 GCA_022814645.1 Ganoderma meredithae | reverse complement strand
TAGGGTTCTTTACCCACCGCCTGTCTGCCAACCTCGCCCCAGCGCTCACAAGCTCGCTGCGCTCGCTTGTTCGCGCCGCCACCCTAACCCTAACCCTTTGTAAGATCAAGGCGATTACCAATACGGCACTGATGAGTCTTATAAATAGACGAAACAGGCTGCGGTAGGGTTCTTTACCCACCGCCTGTCTGCCAACTTCGCCCCAGCGCTCGCTTGTTCGCGCCGCCACCCTAACCCTAACCCTAACCCACCGCCTGTCTGCCAACTTCGCCCCTGCGCTCACTTGTTCGCGCCACCACCCTAACCCTAACCCCACTGTTGTTGGTCCCGCCCCCTCCATTGGTACTCCCGCCTTTCCCATCCTTCCTATCTTTCCCGTCCCCATCCTTCTTGGGCCATTGGCCCTCCATCCTGCCGTTCTTCACCCAGCAGTGCTTCTGAATGTGCCCGACACACTTGTAGTTGTGGCAGATGGGACAACCGGAGCTGGTCGCGAGCGCGGAAGCGGAGGCTTGGGCAGTGCAGCGGTCGTATTCCTCGTTCAGGGTGAGGACAATGGCGGGGATAGAGACAGGTTGTCCGGTGTGGCGGCAGAGGTCGAGAAGGGGGTGGATACGGGCATGGTAGGTCTCGGGGAGGGACACAATGAGTATAGCGAGGTACTCATCATCGGTCATGGTACTGCCCATGCTCGCGAGGCGTTCGCGACCTTGTGTGAGGTTGGAGAGGTGGTCACGGAGATTGTCATCGGGTCCGCATTTCATGCCAGACATCTGTACACGCACGGTGTTCTGGTACATCGGGCCCTTGTTCTCGTATAGCCCGACAAGCGCAGCCCAGGCGTCAGCGGCACACCCGGCTTCATGAATGCCGGACATGTACACGCTCTCGGGGATGCTGTCATTGATGAGCGCGAGTGCGTCGTACTCTGTGCGCTGCCAGCGTTCGAAGCGTGCCTCGATGGACTCCGCAAGTTTGAAGTAAGCACCATCGTCCAAGTGGGTATATTCATCCACCACGGAGGTACCAGTGATGGTCGTGTTGGGGGGGAAGAATGGACCATACGCACCAGGAGGGAGGAGGGGACCATTAGGGTAGCCGCGAGGAACGCCAGGGATATAGAGGTTTGTGCGAGGAATGGGGAGTCGAGACACAGCAACCCGGGCTGACCCGTTGAGGTAACTTGCGAGTCCCTTCGAACCAGCAATAGCAAGAAATTTAGACTTGTAGACGATCCAGTTGGAGCCGTCGACCTTGAGTTTCAGTATAGTGTAGTTTCGAGTGGTTGACTTGTCGTCAGACATGGTGGGCTAAGTTGATCGGCGATGGTTGGGTTTATTGCTGGGAAGCAGGGCTCATAACCTGTAAAGGTTATGCCTAGTACGTAGATAATGTATCAGCTTCTGCACGCGGGGGTATGTGGATAAGACACGTGAATTGTGTACCTAGTACGTAGATAATGTATCTACAGGTACTGTTAGCATGCAGTAAGGACAAAAGGGGAAAACGAGAACGCACCAGCTTCTGCACGCGGGGGTATGTGGATAAGACGCGTACAGAAGCTGGTCGGGCTTCCGCCAGTATATCTGGGAACGGGAGCTCACGAAATGAGAACGATCGTAAACAGGCATCGGAACTGCCCCGGTCAGTTGCTCCGAGGACGCGCTGACCCTCGCACGTGCGCGCTAACCACAACAAGGGCAGCATATGACATCGCAACGGCACAGGGGGAGGCCGGTGTGGTCACGCCCTGCGCGCGGCGGAGGTGCAGGGTTGAGGAGGGCAAAGGGTCGCGAGTCAAGATCTCGGGACACCGACAAGCATTCCCATTGACTAATGCAGGCCTGTACAGCCTCCAGCTGAGGCCTGAGAGCCCTCGGAGTCGAGGGAGTCAGATCCGACTGTCACTAGTTGCGACTGCAGAGAGCCTGGAGGCACCCGCCCGGTGCTTGGAGGGCATGTGCGAGTGGGAAACGTCTGTTCAGGGTTTCTATGAAATCTCAGTACGTATCTGTCCCTCGAGAAGCGTGATGGGCGTCGTGCGGGAGGCGACGTGCTAACAGGTAACGTACATATTGTCCGGGCAACACAGCAAATGCAGTGTTCGTGTACGTCGGGCACTTATATATACATAGGCAAACGCTGACGCCGCCCTGGCATTGGCATTTATTCGGCGTCCATCGCACGTCACGGGATGGGATGGAGTAGCGTGTGACCCCAGCGAGTGTGGCAGCGAGCTGTCCAGGCACGACGTTGCTGGGGCGATATCGTTGAGGACGTAAAGGATGCACACTTAGGCGAAGACGCCAGACCAGAGACCAAGAGGAAGCTGAATATCATTCTGGAAAGTGAGGAACACGCGCATGGATCAGGTGACAAGATGATCGTCTCTGCTCACATCTAATGTACGTCACAATCGTATAACCGGCCAAACGGGCAAAAGGAAGCTGGGGGAATGGGAATCGGAGTTGGTGCATGTTCGCCGCATAGTTGAAGAAGCCAGTGTCGCAATCGCTCGCGGAGCGCTCGGTAGCGACGCCGTCGAGGCTGAAGTAGCGAGGGACGGCCATGGCTGGGAAGGAAGAGAGCCACGCAGCCAGAAAGGGTCGCAAGTGCTACAGACGGTCGGTGGCTGGTGCCACGCCGGCCGAGGACGCAGCATGCTTCGCGCAAATTTAAACTCTGAGGGTGCTAGTGCCAGTGCTGGTGGCCGCGAAGGGAAGCGCAGACTACCAGGCCCGGGGCGATCGAGAAAGCCCAAGCCACCAGAAGGCTCGCGGATGCTGATGCTAATGCACGCAAGAAAGACCCCGAGTGCGAGGTGGTGAAGGGTACATAAAGGGGGGAGAGGATGAGAGGACGGAATTTGCGGAGGGAGGCGCGCACGATGGATGAGGGCGATATGTCGGCATGGGGTTCCTGGGCCTGGTTGGACGACGGACGGCGATCGGTTCACAGGAACATAAGAGGCAGTGTGGCCAGCTTTGGGGCACGAGGACTAGATGATGGCGGGGTTAGGATGGTCACGGGGGAACTTGGAAGGGAGGATCCGGATAGATGATGCGAACTTTGCACGAGTCTGAACATCCTGCTCATGCTCCTGGGGGTAGTGGCCGAGAAAGAAGCACACAGCGGTGGCCAAACAGGACCAAGCCCGGGGAGTCAGATGTGGTAAGTCCTGAGCGAGAAGCTGCAGAGGAATAGGCCCCGCAACGTGGCTGCGGCATCTGTAGCGCATGCTTATCGTCCAGGGCCGCTGAAGTTTGAAGGTAATACTGGCGTCCGTTTAGTGTCAGGCAATCGCACCCCGTGCAGAACCCGGCACCGGAAGCGAGCTCGGAGAAGTAAGGGAAGCGTCGTGTGGCCGACGCATGAAATGTACCTCATCCAAGCCTCCAATGACGTGGGTGTCTGCAACGCACTTGGGACGAGACAACGAGAATGACGTCAGTTATTACGCCCGGACGTGAGAGGAACGCGGCGCGGCCGCCAATGGGCAAGCACATACCTGGCCAGAAATGTTCGTTACGGACCGCCGTAGGACATGGCAGCGGTCGCACGTCACTACTCCAGAGACGGCCAGGTTACAACGCCACACAAGAAGCCGATCAGCCACTCTACCGGTGACTTCCAGCATCGATGGGGTATCCAGCAGGGAAAAAAAAGGAAGACGCAACGCAGAACACAAGACCAAGACACAAGACACGGCAGTTTAAGCGATGTGTGTCCCAGAGGAACCGGCGTTCGAGCCGAAGCCGGACGCGGGTCATGGGTCTGCAAAGCTGGGCAGAGCTCCCGCTGTTGAGCGGTGCGCAGAAATAAAGCGTGCGACATCATGGTCGGCGAAACAGCCCGCGCGGGGAAGGCACGCCTGCAGCCGGACCACGAAGTGGTTGGATCGCCTTTGGAAGGCGAGAAGCTTTGACGAACGGTGCGATTTCGGCCACAGGGAGGATGGGCGGGGGGTGTGGTGTTACGGGGAGGAAGATAACGATACTGTTTCCGTTTCCGGCGGACGTTGTTGGCCCGCGTTCGCTCCGAGCAGCGGTCCGCGAGGTGTCGTAGCATGCGGCGCGGAGCGCGGAGTGCAGATCAGGGAGAAGAACGTCCGGGATGTCGACATGCTGGCCGCCGGGCACGACAGGGCGAGCCTATGGGTGAGCTATGGCACGACTGGCACGACGCTGGCGCGAACGGAAATCGCAGTCACCTTTCTGAGGGGCAAAGGTGGTCCGTGTGCGACTTGGCCTGGCGGCGCAAGGCGCTTGTGAGGACTGGAGTGTAGAGGTAAAGTCCGCCGCGGTTTCTAGCTGGTCGTGGTCTCTGCGAACGAGTCGAGGCTCCGCGGGCATCTGCCGCGAGGCAACAAGCTGTCTGCGAAGTGGGCGAACGGAGGCGTCCTGGCTCCGTAGCGCCCCGAGAAGTCGTCGGGGTGTATGCAGGATGTATGTAATGGCAGCACTTCGCCCTTCTGTCGTTGATGTGGGCGCGAACTCCGACGAGAACCTGTGCAAAGGGTCATACGCTCGTCCCGCAGCGCCTGATGTGTTATTCCGCGCGTGCACCATGGACATGTGCTATGTTTAGCGTGCGGGGTTGGCCTATGTATGCGTCGCGGGGAATGCCTGAGCATGAGTGCATTATGACATGCATGGCCGGCAGTTACCTGTAGCCACAACAACGACAGGGCGCATCTCCGACGCTGGACGAGTGTGGGTGTGCCGAGAGACGAGGGCTTCCGTGAGCCAACGCGGAAGTTGAAAGGCCTGGGATAACGCGGGTGGATGCGGCGCACAAACAGTCTTCCGCTGCCATCCCGTTGTCAACGCCGTGGGCGACCGACGTTGGCCGAAGCGGCTTGCGGCTGGTCGTTCCTCGCCTCTGGCCTCTCCACTTTGGGACTTGCCAACACCAGCGGACTCGGAAGGTCGCGATGCCGAGTCCGGATCCGGGCACCGACGGCCCTGGTGTTGGCACAGACCTGATTCGTCCAGCCCGAGCCGCATGACGCACGAGCCCGCGATGGCGGCTTCGCGGGCGGCCGCTCTGTCTTCGCGAGAAGAAAAAAGGAATAAGCATGCGCAGATTGAGCGCCCGTCCGCAATAGTTGGTGAAGTAATGGCGAACCCGGTGTACGTACCTCCATAGGCGCGCGGCCTTCTGGAGTGTCTCGATGTCTCGATTTCTGGACTGGTTGCGTTTCCTTGCGTCAGATCGCACGTCCGTCAGCGCCAGCGCGCAGCTGGCCCGGGACAGCAGCAGGCGATTTGTTTGGATTCCGTGGCGCTTCCACTGACGCTTCTTGTCTTCTGCCGTGTGGCGGACAGAAGCTGCTCGGGCTCGGACTGCCCCGTACGCATACGTATACGTATACGCCTTCACTCCGCCCACCTGCCCGCTCGCGGCGCCTGTGCGCCTGGGACCTCGGCAGGCCCGTCCAAGGGCTCGACGACGGCGACTCGGCGGCATGCCTTCGGGCACTGGGCGTGGGCGGGTGAAGCTCTCTTGGCGACGTCGAAGAGGAATCCGGGTTGCCGGACGGACGTTTCGTGGCGGAGTGCGCGAGCTGATCTCGAAGTTCTGGAATAGATGGTCAGCGCCAATTGTATATTCAACACTCGCTCGGTGCACACGCGACACCGTGTATTCGATGAGGCGTGCTATGGGTTCAAGTCGACCAATTCAGGCGTACGTGATCCGACAATTGACCACACGAGTCGCAGATGAACCGCGCGCTCACCGTTGCGGTCTGTCCGAAATGCCTCGCGGGGTTATGCAGGATGGAGGAAGAGGCCGACGGGGGGACGAGCACATGCGCGCCACCGGCAAGTGCCACGCGCTTGTTACACTTGCGATGCGCAACTTGAGACGTCGAGCAGCAGCACTCAACAGCATTGAAATTGCACTAATGCTGTGGACCGGGCATCTCCGCGACGCCTGGACCCATAATGGACGCCCGCACAAAACGGCCAGTACTTCCATAAGTGCCGAAATTAAAGGAGCATGACGGCCACGGAGAGCGCAGGACCCACGCACACCTGCTGGAACAGGCAATCGGGCGCGCTGCGGAGTGCATTTAGGCATAGAACCGGATCGCAGGGGTGGTCGTGTGCCGCGGAGCTGGCGTTTAGCGGTGCAGCGTGTCGTGCGCGGAGGTCAAGTTTGGGACGTCAGGGAAGAGCGTGGTTCGGGGTCCCGCTGGGCCTCGCTGCGCGGATGGAGAACGGCGGAGGGAGGGCTGATGGACGTGAAGCAAAGTCGGGGGACCGGATCGGGAGGATGGTACGAGTTTTGCGAGGGAAAGGGGGGAGCTGGATTTGAAAGAGCGGTCGGTTTTGAAGACAGAAGCGTCGGAGTGACGGTGTCGAGCGGGGGGGTTACTGCCACGGGCGGAGAGCGGCGTCGAGCTTGGATCATCCAATGCAGGTAGGAGGAGAACCTGTCTGGGACGATGAGGATGAGGATACATAGACGTGGGAGTGTTGAAGTGGAAGGGGCGCGGTGGGGGCGACGGAGACTGGCTTGACAGTCAGCTGGGACTGGATTCGAGGATGAGAGCAGCAGATCGAGCTTGAAGACGCTGATGCAGACCGAAAGCCGTGGGAGTGGCAATATAGATTGTGGTGCATGGTGAGTAGAGAAGGAGATGAGGTGTACGGGTACATACGGGTGGCCCCGACACCAGGAATAGGCTGGAAAGGCGGAACGCGGACAAGGATGCGCAGGGGAACTTACCGAGTGGGCATAGACCAAGAAGCAGCGAGAAGAACCATGGCATGATCGCAGCACCTTCCAATCCGCACAGATCTAGAAGACAAAACGTACAGGCCCATTTCCAGCGTCGGGAAGCCACCCACGACGAGCAGACCGACGCAGTCGACGGACAAGACGTGAAACGGTCCTCGCGCGCCTCAGCCACCAGGAAGTTGCCGGATGGCCGCCGGATATCGCCGGACCCTGATCGAATACGCAGGACGATCAATCGACGATACTCATCATCCTTCACGCCAATTTACCGGTCCACTTAAGTTATGTGTCCTCCCTGCCTTTAGCCATTTTCTTTGCGCGCCACGGCATGGCCGACACGGATGGCGGAGCGGAGTGCGAATGGCAGCTACAGGTGAAGAAGGCCACGATGGGGCGAATGAATGGGCGAGGAGTCGGGTGTTTCGGCCAGCATTCGACGACGACGCCTCGAAATACGATCGGCATGAGCACAGACGGAAGGTGGACCGAGGGCTCGAAGGGAAGAGCATCGGAGCGAGTCGGAGGTAAGCCAGGACGAGAGCCGGGATCCCTGTTTCCTGAAAGTCGCCCGAGGATGGGCAGCGAGCGTGAGGTCGAAGATACCGGCAGCGTGGAGACCGGGTCCACTCTATGCAGCGGAGTGAAGGCGACGATACGATGTGCTGGAGCGTGAGACGCGCAAAAAACACACACAAGCCCTGCAAGAGCGACAAGCAGCACATGGACACACACAGCTGCAGCTCCCATCCGCCCAGCTGCAGCTCGCGCCACGCCCCCCAAAACCTCATACGCCACGGTGGCGGAGAGCGCGGCCCGCGAGGATATGTGGCGGAACAGCCATCCCGGCTGCGAGCCTGTCCAGCCAACGCGCCCCCCCACGCAGCCGAGCCAGAAGTCCGTCCAGCATCGGACCTTCCCACTCAAGCCTACTTTACTGGGCCACGAGGGTCGTCCGCGATGGTGCGCATCGTCGATGACAAGCTCAAGCTTGCCGGTGGGAACCTGTCTACGCGCAGGGTGCTGATCTCGAGAATCTGGCGCGGAGTGTCTGGGGTCCGCGCAGACGAGGACTCGGGGAAAAGCCGAGGAAGATGGGGGATCTGTGATGGGGGGCGGGAGAAGCCGAGTAGGAGAGGGGAGGAGGGCGGGGGCGAGAGGTGCGCCTTGCAATTGGGCTTTGAATCAGATCTCGCTCAGGCTTGCCTTTACTCGGCGGCGGTCCTCCTCCTCTGCCGCCTAAATAGTCCTTCACCCAGCCATGGCCCCTTGCTCACTCCCCTCCATCTCCCCACCCCCCTCCCCCGCTCTCTGCCCCCGCAGCCTGCCCCATGGCCACCCACGACGCCCCCCGCTCGCCGACCGCCCGTAGCCCATGGCCACGCTCCTCATCAGCCCCGGATGTATTTGTTAGTCGTCCTGCTCCATCGCTCCATCTCCTAACCCCCGCCCTAACTCCCGCTCCTTCCTAACCCGCCAGTTTGATATCGAGATCGACGGCGTCCACGCCGGCCGCATCGTCTTCCGCCTTTTCGACTCCGTCTGTCCTGTCACCGCACGCAACTTCCGCGAACTCGCGACAGGCGAGAACGGCTACGGCTACTCCAACTCCTACATCCACAGAGTCGTCCCCCACGTGCGCTCCCGTCCCTCTCGTTTTCTTGCTCTTCATCTCTTGCTGACAGTCTCTTATCCCGCCTTCTTCTCGTCTTGTCCATCCTAGTTCATGATCCAGGGCGGCGATATCATCGAGGGCAACGGCACCACCGGCCGCTCCATATACGGCCCCACTTTCGCAGGTACGTCTTTCAGGCTCCGCAGATCCCCCACCACTGGCTCATTCCATCCCCTTCCTTTCTCCCGTCCCCCTCCTTCCCTTTTCTCCCAAATCTCCGCTCCGACTCTCCCCCACTCCCTCGCCCACACATCCCGTTTCGTCGTCACCCCCAAAATATTCGTCCAGACGAGAACTTCCGTCTTCGCCACGACCGTCCCGGTCTCCTTTCCATGGCCAATCGCGGCCCACACACAAATTCTTCCCAGGTTCGTTCTGCCCCTCGTGTTCGTGCCCGGTCTCTCGTGTTGACTCTGTCTCCCTGTACTCTCTCCGTCCGTCTTCCCTCGGTCTCCCATCAATTTTGCTACACTTGACTCGTGATCCTGGGCTGCGCGCAACCCGTGTCCCTGTGCGACGGTGCCGGTGCTGACTATCCAGTTTTTCGTCACGACGGTGCCTGCTCCGTGGTGCGATCGGAGAAACGTCGTGTTTGGCGAGGTGGTCCGGGGGATGGACGTCATCCGCAAGATTGAGTCGTACGCGTCGGACCACATACTCTACAAGCCGTCAGTGGACATCCTCATCGCCCGATGCGGGACGCTCTGAGCCGCCGTGCGTCTGTCCGCGTTCAACTGTATGCCCTGTCGTGCCTCCTCGTCTCGCTCGGTGATCTCGCATCCTCGTCTTGTGACAGCGATAGTGATACTGCGCCGCCTCTCACTCCTCACATCACACTACGTCCGCCGTCCATCGCCCGAAGGTGCCCCCGTTCCAAGTTCCCATTCCCGCTCGATCGCTCGCACGAACGTCATCGCAGCCCCCGGTTAACCACATTCATTGTAACATATTCGCATGGCCTCGATGAACCCGCACCACGGCGACCGCTGGACGCAGCCAGCCCCTTGTTTTTCGATTCCCGCTGTCCCCGACGACTCGCACGCAAAGTACACACGCACACGCCCTGTAGACGAGTGATACAAAATCGCGCAGGCACCCGATGTAGTTGTATTTAATTGCCCGGTCGGCAATAATAAACGGATACGGCATATTTTTCTTCTCTCTCTCCCTCTCCCTCTATGCGCCGCCGCCGGCGTAGCGCGCGCTATCCACGCCAACATTTTTTGTGTTCCCCGAGCCCTCGAGGAGAGAACTGCTGAAACAGCTACGGGGCGGGCGTGCGTGCTGTGCCCCGGGTTGGATGTCGGCGACGGTAGGCATTTTTGGCCAGCAAGGGTTATGTTACGGAGCGATATGGATTGATAGTGATAGCGGTGGAGGAATCTTGAGAACATCTGAGATTGAGATTGGCAAGCGTGAAGGCCGTTTGCCCCCGCTTGGTTACCCCCGTCTTCCAGCTCCCTCTGCAAGTAGACGCCGGCCCGTGCGGTGGGGCGGGCGCTTGTGGCGGGAGGAGGATGGCGGGCATCGTCTCGGCCATTTTGCTCAGTCCCAACGGCCACGGCCACAACCACGGCCATCGCATATCCCCTCTCTGCCTCGCGCCTTGCTGCATGCCTCAGCTTGCGTCCGATTCTTCCGTTGTCTATCTGGCCTGCGGCTACGCTTTTCTGGCAAGACTCTGAATCTGCCTCGTGTGTGTGACAACTTCCTCCGCGGACAGCATGGGGAAGCTCAACATCGCACACCACAAATCGTATCATCCTTACCGCCGCGACAACATCGAGCGCGTCCGGCGGGATGAAGAGGAGGCGAGGAAACGAGAGGCCGTCGAGGAGGGGCGGATGATGCTCGCAGTGCGTCCCTTATCCACCCATTCTGGCACATCCTATGTGAGAGCTGACGACGCGTATACGCATATACTAGGACTCGGAAGCTAGGATGGACCTCTTGCGTCATCGGGCTGGACTCCAAGGCTCCAAGTCCAGGAAAGACAACGACAACGACAGGGGCGACGTCGACGCGCAGATCGCACGGGCGAAGCAGAAGGCCGACGACGCGCACAGCAAAGCAGCCCCAGGACCGTCGACGCTCACCTCCAAGACGGGGCACATCAATTTCTTCGAGGACTTGGAGCAGGCGCGTCCTCTTCGTTTCGTTTTTGCGCCTGGGATGTCGCGTGACCGATCCTTGCAGCAAGGCATGGCAGCGATGACCATCCCCGTGCGCTCGACCAGGCGAGCCCCACCCCCAGGAGAGGCCGAGCGGGAGACAGATCGCGGCGTTGCGCTCGCCCCGAGCGCTCAGGACCTCAATCCGTGGTACTCTGATCGCAATCGGGACCGTGGCGCAGGCCCCGAGGCGGACGGCGAGGATCAGGATAAACGGTACGCACAAGTGTCTCCCTCGCTCTCGCAGCTGGCGTGCCGCTCGTCTGAGTCTGACCTCCCAACCTTGCCTTTTGCCCTCCCTCTGCCTCTGGTCTTTTTTGTCTTTTTTTCGCGATGGCGGTCCGCGTCCCCGATTCCCGATTCCTGATGCCTGATTTTCGATTCTCGATTCCTGATTCCTGATGCCGGTCTCTTCATGCACTCCCCCCCTGAATTTGCCACGCGCCTACTCGCGTCCTCTCGCAGCTTCCGGGACCTCGCGCGCAAGTCCGTCCACGACCCCCTCACGGCGATCAACACCCAGCTCGCCTCCCGCGATGCACGGCCCTCAGGCTCAAAGAATCTCCCGCGGGCCCGTGCGCACCCGACCGGATCGCGCCCTGCTCCTGCTGCCACCCCGTCGAGAGGCGGAGGTGGAGATGGAAACGGACGCGAGAGTGGTGGCAGCGGGGCGGCGAACGCGAGTGCGGAGCGGACGAGCAGAGAGTCCGCGGAGCGCCTGCGCGCGCTGGAGCTCGTCCGGCGCAAGAGGAGGGAGGCAGAGGGCGGCGAGACCCCGAGCACTGTCCGTGACGGCCAGGCGGCATCCGGGGACTACAGCTATGGCTACGGGGATGTGTTTAACCGGCGGGAGGTCCAGGAGGCACATCGGAGGGGGTGGCAGGACAAGGCCAAGGACAAAGACAAGGGCAAGGACAGGGATCGGGACCGGGATGGCCGAGATGGAGGGCGCGAGCGGGACAGGGATCGGCGTGGTGGGAGGGGACGCTGGTGAGCCTTCCTCCGACGTGTGCGTTAGACAGCAGCTGTGGTTGACTGTCGCGGCTCACATTGACGCTTGCAGAACCCGAGGATCGTGCGGCGGGATGGCGGATTTAGGCCAATGGTTGTTGTTAGTTGTGTATGTTTCGTTGTGTATTATGTCTTCCTGTTCCCTTGCTAATGTCGCCTTTGGGTATGTAGACGGCTCGAGTTTGTTCCTGTCTCATGACATGGACCACAATGATCACCGCCGTCGTCAGATTGCGCGGCCTTCAAGCATACCGATGGACTGCATGAAAAATGGTGGATCAAAGTTGGTCTTCTTCCTATTGTCGCATGTTTTACCGCTGACCCTCCCATAGCATTACACTGATCGGCTTCCGTGGTGCAGTTCATTTATAGTCGTCCGTAAACGCATCGAACGATGTTCGGGGGGACAGGTCATCACCGACGCCGCCTCGATGCGGCCATTTCAGTTTAACCTGTCCCCTATGAACGGCGCATCTTTTGGTCGCCGCCGATGTTCTTTTCCAGCGACTTCCGCTTCTATGGCTTCACGAATGAATACTGAGAATGCGAAGAGGAGCGCGTGGGACCAGGGGCTGGCACATATCTCCCGTTCACTGTCGTGTGGGAACACTCGAGCCATGTTCAGGGCACCGGCGGTGGACTGTTCGAGTTGAACACCGTAAGTTGCTGTCGCCCGTTTGCTGGATGCGTGTCCTTCCTATTGTTGACGAATTTTCTCTTGCCAACACAGCGGGGCCGGCGTCGAGGCTAACCGGAGGTCGTGCGTTCAGCTATCCTGCTTCGCAGAACGAGAACCCATTCGGCGCTTTGTTTGGAAGCGCCTTGTACGGGTTTGATTTCCCAGGAACTTGAGGCCCCGAGGTTATTGCCCTCTGTTCCCGGATTTTCTGCTTGCCATCTTTGTGTCGGGAACGTCGGTCCTCGCTTCGGGTTCTGCTTTTGAAGTTTATCCTCGCCAGAACTACTTCCCTCGTCGCACGTTGCTGCGGCCCTCCGACGTTGGGCCCACGCACGTCCTCTGTGTGTGGGCTCGCACTACGACGTCATTGGTAAACAAAATCACCAAACAAGCCATGTCATGCGAGAGACCAGCCCCTTTTGGTTCGTTCGCCGCTAGACGTGCAATTGACATGTTGTGCCACGCTAAACGCTCCTCGTCTCCTCGTCCGACATGCCTTGCCCGTGCGGTCACCAGCCCTGACGTGTTCTTGTGCCTTGTTGTCCACGGGACCCGGAAGTACCGCTCGAGTCGACGCTGGTACGTTATGGCACCGTTCAAGATTCCTCGGTAGTGATTCATGTGCGCGCGATAGCCTGCGGGGCGCCTTCCCATAGTTGTTCCTTCCGGGTGCGGATCGTACCGCGCTCACTTGAACTGACACCGGGACCCGATAACATTCTAACTTGATACCGAAGAACACACCACCGCGATATCAACCCCGGCTGCTAACTCTGTATCGACGCAACCCTCGACTCCCGGGGTCCTGCTGCACGCACGCTCGCTTCCGACGATAGGACTGAATTAGCATGGATGTCAGCGCGGCGGCCGCGAGCCACGCGGACTGAGGACAGATCAATGTATCTTCGACGTCGAGCCCTGCGGCTATTGAACCGTGTCGTAAGTACTCAAATCTTCCCCGCAGAACTCACGCGGTCACTTCAATCCAGCCCGGAGATTGTCGGTCCCCTTGAATCTTGTGAATCCTACCTACGGCCACAGAGCCGATGGCTCATGCCTCTTTACACCAGTGAGTTCCTCCATCTTTCCTTGTCACAGCGATGTCCAACCGAACGCCGACCAACTTTCACAGTATGGTCCACGTTTGGCACGTCACTGGTGTCCGGATCAATCGACGAACGAAGAGTTTGTCCGCACGGCGTCTTCTCCGCGGCTCTCGCGATCCACCTAGCGGGAAACTATGAACTGTAGGGATGGGAAGAAGCGTAAGAAGCCTCGCTGTCCACCGGAGGCGTTTAATCGGGCTGTCCGCTTTCGACGTGCTTTCCAGAAAGGAGGGAAACGTTACACAAAGTCGCCATGGAAAGCTCGCTCCGAACCGAAACTCGTGGCCGCAAGTCGCAGTTAGGATTCATGTTAAGGTACTTTGGTAGAGCGGCCTTACCCCTCGCTGTCGGCCGTGTGGACAAACCCAGGGCCGGAGTATGTAGTGCCGCCTTCTCCTGCCACTCTCGGTCCCTGTCGGAGGAAAGCAAGGGTATGATGAGCTTCTGTAGCATGGATTTTAGTCGCGGCATGAGTCTCTTCCTTCGCACAGGGCATTGTACATACGTTGCGCTTCTCAGATGAGTGTCCACTCTCTCACCGACTTAGACGATTTAGCTATGGAGGCGCTACGCATGTGAAGCTCCTGCACGCCCCTGTGGCTGTAGATGAGTACCGAAACGCTTCGCTATTTCTTGGAGACGTTCAAGCTATCGAAGCTACGAGTAGTTGGAAGTACTGCTACCTTCGAACTGCGAACATCTAATAGCCGACACTCATGAACGTTTCATACCCGAGTTTTTCGGTCAAAAAACAAACTTAGTCTCTGACCCAGGTCGACCGCATGTCCTGATGTCAAACATAAGTAGGTGCTCTGACGGCTCAGCTTACGGTATCAACAGATTCTAAGAATACTTGGCAATTCATTCGGGTCCGTCAGCTGACGACATCCATGTGGTATCCGGTACGTTACAGCGTCCTCACGGCTACACTCGGTTTTGCATCTTCAAGCGCCGAAGTGGCCACGAAGAGTCCAGACCTTGGCAAAGAGTCGTGATCATGTAACTAGGTCTTGCACTCTCATCCTTTTGCTCCGCCGCTGACGACAATTCGCGGTCATCGCTCCCTTCCTTCAGCCGTAGGGTGCTGTGGCCGACCTTGTGACGAAGCGAATGAAGGTAGAAGACCTTCCGAAGCCCCTCACCCATGTGAAGCTCCGAGGCCACACGCCACACATCCCGCTTCGATGGGCACGTCGCGGGAAGACTGGAAGCCCCTTCGCTTTTTCTGGCTCCCACCGCCGCTTTCCGTGCGCAGCCCATAGCCGCTGGCTGGTTGGCAAAGTACAGGACTAGCGCTCGTACCATGGTCACCGGGAATTCCTACTATTGGGCACCCATTTCGTCCCTCTGTATCCTCACCGTTCGTCGCTTGCACAACGTCCGGTTATCTGGCAGAATCGGTGGACCTATCGGATGCAGATTGGCCAGACACGCTGGAAAGTGTATCTGACGGAATGTTAGAGTTCGCCGCGTCCATTGATTGGCGGGATTGGATGTTTGTATTCGAAAGAGAGGCCCCGCCTTCCAATTGGTGTACGTGGTGTTCATTTGGGGCAGAAGCCACGCTGATGACTGTGTCAAGGTGACGTTGGAATTCGGGCGGCAAATGCATGTAGAGCTTAAGTTGCCTACGTTAAACGCAACAACCCCCCTTACGTTAGCTTCTGCTTTAACCTTGCCCTTCTGTAAGTCCTCTTTCCTTTTGCGCGTGGCCCATAAACTGCGGCCATTTGGGTGGCTCACAATAGGTGGCGTATTTGAAAAGATATCCTTGGTTACGATTTAGCCAGCGACCCCACGTTGTGGCCAGATTCATGGAGCCTCATTTGCGGAGGCGGACTTTCAACATGTGGATGCCGGATTTATAGTCGTGGGAGGTCGCCAGATGCATCGGAGTACGGACCCTTTTCCTCTCTACCTCCACAGTCCTCCCAGATCTCCGCCTCGGACAGAGCATATGTACGGCATGCACCATGAGTTCGAAGGAGCCGCTCATGCCGAGGTATCCGATGCACTGCTTCTGAGTGCTAACTGGCACACCGGCCGGAATTGGTTTTGTAGACACGACGCCCGCATTGGCTGGCACAGGCTCTTCGCAGCAACCGGGGCAACTCGCATTACAAAACAAGCATTTGCTCCCTGGCACGTGTTGGCATTGTCCAGCCACCTCTATGATCTCTCAATGCTCTTCCTCACGTTTCTTCGGCGGTCCTGGGACGGTTTCTCGCTTGGCTTTCGGGTGCCTGCTATGATTCGTGAACTCTAAGGATATTTTCTGAACGGTTCTCTACGCACGGCGCCATCTCTATCTTACATGCAGCCACCACATTCCCCTGCGTGTGCCATGGGGCGATCTCAGACCAGAGCCAACCTGAAAAGGGCTACTTGATACTTCCACTCGCGTTCTCGGGAATAGTGCAGGGGCGGTGGGTAAACGATATACGCCGCTCTAAGGTTACTCCGCTTCTTCCCAACTGCAGTCATCGTAGGTCGTTTGCATGACGGACATCTTAGCCATGACGGCTTGCATTCTCGGCGACGTGCCGCATTCTTGGCCTTGCACCATTATCGCGGTCCCCTTGCCTAATTTTCCCTCGAACCTCCGTGGACTTGCTTTCGATGCACACGGCGCGGCGACTTCCAGGATGCGGCTTACAGCGATATACCCAGTTAGTCTCATACATCTTCCAAGCCGGGCACGTCTGGGCGTCCACTGGTCAAGCCTTTCAAGCCCGATCTCCCCCGCCGTCTCCGAGACCTCCGAGGTGCTTATACTCTCCGTGCACCTACAAACGAGCACGAAGATCCTCGGGGTCGGAGATCCGCGCGGTGAAAGGCTTGGCTTAATTTGTAGGTGAAGGCAGCAGCCGTCAGCCTGCCCTTTTCCCCGACCCCGCTTTTCCCTTCTCCCCACCGTGTGTGTTCCCTCCGCACTGGTCCAAACTGGACCGGCTTGCATCGCAGAGAGCGTTCTCGCGGTATGTCCATCTTTTCGCCGTGTTCCGCCCGTAGGCCAGTTGCTCTGTGACTGGGGTCCCAGGGCATTGCCTCACGCTGATAGTGATCTCACCTTAATCTTTGTCAAAGTTGAGGTTCTGAGCCCGGATCAACAGTTAATATGTCTCCTTTCGCGCAGTACCGTCGCATCGTTCCTGGGACAATGCCAATCTATGTCTATTCGTAGTTAAGCAAGGTCATCAGCACCGAGTTCCAAGCGTAGCTGGTCCCGTTGCGTATGTCTCTTGACTCTCCTCGCTCTCTCGCTCTGTCTCAGTCTCATTTGACGTTTCTATCGGGCCCTCAGAGTTTCTTTGCTCCTCACACACCCCGATGTGTCCCGAGCCCTGTTGGGTTTACGAGATATAAGGGGGGGGGCAGGATTGCGCACCTCGTTCGTCTCCAGGATTTTCATCGAAGCCGAAGCTATCTACATAATCGGTCGGTCGATCCCGTGGACGTGGCGCATATCCCCTCTCCTGAAAACTTGAACCCTGAGGCGGCCGTTCCAGGCTGCAGGCCGCCGGTGCCTCAAGCGATGCATCTTCGGGCTAGCTGTCGGTATTACGCCTTGCACCTGCCGAGATACGTGTCTTCCAGTGTGCCAGTGCGGGACGCCGCCGGCCCTATGACGGCGGGCGTTGCGCCCCGGAGGCAGCTGCAGCCTGCAGGAAGGCTGAGGGAGCCGGATTCAGGATTGAGGGCTGCTGACGCCGCATGCGCACATGTTGGTTGTGGGCCGGCTTCGAATTCTTTCTTTCTTTCCCCCTGGTCCAGTCTCAGCCAGCGCTGCTGCGTCTTGTCTTCTTCCGCTTTGACGTATGTTCTGGTGTTCTGGCCCTGATACGTTTAAATTTGACGTCACATCGCGATGAGGGAGAGGGGGAGGGGCAGGTGTCTTCTGCGCACTAGAAGACGGTCAATTATCTATCACTCTCACAGGATTTCTGTTCGGACTCTGAGAAGGGTTGCCCGTTCACGACGGATTTCCTCACGCGCGCGGTACCGATCGACTGACATACAATATACTCTTGAAGCGCTAAGCAGGTCGTAGGACGCGCGGAATAGAACATTTGCACAGGATAGTAAGTTCGGGGGACAAATTTAGCGCGCGAGCGAGCTGATGCAATTATGAGGTATCGCCTACATTAGAAGGGCAGATGAGAGTACAGGAGGAGGAGGGGGAAGAAGTGACGCAGCTCCCGAAGGCGCAGCAACGTACGACAACAACCGCAAATTAAGTAGAGGTAGAAATACACGACAGCGAGACTCATGAGCCCTAGACATTATCGTAGCAACCACCGCGCCCCCCAAATAAGTATAAACGAGCAGCAGCACCCGTGGTCATCATCATGATACGAACTCGCACTGTTCCGTCCGTGAGGCACGGGTACCCGCGCCTCCACATCCACACACATCCACATACATATCTAAGAGCCCGCGCGAGCGAGCGGGAAATCAGTCCCGACCGTACCGCCATCGTCGTCAGGCAGGCGCGACACGACGATCCAGCGGCGGCGCGCGGCGAGATGAAACCGTAGATCAGGTTACCACCACATACGAAAGCGAAGCAGATCTGAGTAGCACCCAGCACCCAGCACCCAGCAGCTGCCTCCGTCCGCCGACCCCCATCACGCGACCGGGGCAGATGATGCGCGCGAGCAGATCGCGAAGAGGTGGAGGCAGGGGGCCCTGAAAGAAGGGAGGAAGCGAGGAAGCGAAGGTCGGTCGCGGCACCATCACCGGAGCTTCAGGTTGCGCAGCTGACGCTGCACCTCGTGGATGTCCTTCCTGTTCCACTCGCCCATCCACGACGCCCCGCCCGTCGCCCACCCCTGCCCGTCTCTGTCTCTGCGTCTGTCACCGTTGCCGCGTCCGTCGCTTCTGCGTCCGTGGCCCGACTCCGAGCCCGATCCCGATCCCGAGCTGTATTCTGGGCTGCCTATGCGCTCCGGAAGGGGAGGCGCTGCGGCCCACGCGGGCGGGTGGCGAGATGAGAGCGAGGGGGCGCGCCGGATCTGGGTCGGGGTCCGTGTCTCGGTCTGCTGCGGTTCGAGTTGGGGTTCCGTTTGTAACCTCGGCGGCGGCGGCGGGCGGTAGGGGGTCGCCTGCGCAGATCCCAAGACGACGTTGACATCGATGTCGAACGCGCGCGTGAAGTCGACCGACACGCTCCGCTTGCGCGGGGAGACCCGCGGCGCCGCGCGCTCGGGGGACGACCTGGGGGCCGCGTACGCGAACGGGTACGTCTTCTGCGTGCGCGGCGGCGGCGGCTTCGCGCTCGCGTTGACGGGCCCGGTCTGGTCATAGGGGCGGTCGGCCTGCTTTTGCGGCGCGCTCATGAGCGGGAAGGGCGCGAGCGCGAGCGTGGGCGCCTCGAGGGGCGACGGGCGGCGCGGGTGAGTCGCGCGGGGGGTGGGGATGACGAGCTCTGCGGGGACGTTCTCACCGAGGGTGCGCTTGAGCTTCGCGAGCCGCTTCCTCCGGGTCTCCGTCACGGTGGGCGTGGCTGGCGTCCCTGGGGTCGTGGGTGTGACGGGCATCGGGGTGCGGTTCCCGCTGCTTGGGGGCGAGCCTCCCGTCCTCGTCGTCTTGTTCTTGAGCGTCGCGCCGGAGTTGGGAGGGGTCACGAGGCGCGGGTCGGACGGGGGGAGTGCGACTGCGTTCAGACGCAGGACGAGGGGGGTGGGGAGGGGCGCGCGCCTGCTGTTCCCCCTGGACTTCTCGCGGACGTGGCGCGCGAAGGACTTGGGTGTGGGGAGGGACTGGGTGGACGCATCTGAGTTGCTGGAGTCGGTGCTGGAGCGGGGGAGGGCGAGGGAAGCTGCGGATGAGCTGGCGGACGAGGATGCGTAGTCGTATGCGAAGGGCTTGGAGGGTGGGGAGAACTCGAAGACGGAGCCCTGGCGGCGCCTGCGGTCGTGCTTGGATGGGATGGGCTTGGGCTGCGACTTGCCTCTCTCTCCGATGGGGAGGGGATGGGGATGGGGATGGGGGAAAGCGACGGGGCTGACACTCTCAGCGAAACGGGGCGTCGTACCGAGGACAGCACCGAGCTTCCGCGTGGTGCGGATGAGGCGGGTTTTCTGGTGGCTGTCCAGGGCATTGAAGGTAGGCGGAGGAGCCTCGAAGTCGGGGGAGAGGGCGGGGTGCACGTTCATGGCTGTCTCTCGTCGTGTGCTGAACAGCAGGAAACAGGAGAGGAGGAAGAGGACGATCCAGTGAAGGATTACGTGTTGGAGAAGCGTGTGGAGAATGAACGGGGAGGAGGGGGAGCTCGGGCGTACACAGTACGCGGTCCAGCGATGTGGGAGAAGAAGAATATAAGCAAGTCAAAGAACGGAGGACAAAAAGAGGGCGACGGACATGGGACAGGAACCCCCCAGTGAGTCGTCCTGGAGAGGGCAATTGTTGTTATGGATCCGCAGTCGCTGAGCATGGACCGGGGCCATCAACCAAACAAGACGACCCGTATCCGAACGCCTCTCCTCCCATCAAAACTCCACCTCCTCCACAGCGCCTCATCTTACTCCAGTAACTCCACATCTTCCTCTACCCACCCTCTTCGCCCCCTTGCTGCTACATGCTTAGCTTCAATGTGTAGTGATCGTGGAGGACAGGACGAAGGACGGTCTCGATGCTAGTGCCAAGAGATTATCAGTCAACCTAAAGCCAACGACGATAAACGTGGCGTTAGAGATCCCGGTAAGCATGTCAACAATCAAACATTAATCCAATCTTATCCCGCCACGACTTTCCCACACCCCCACATACTGGGTCCGGCTATTGTCCTCGACGCGAACTTTATCAACACGCACGAGCCCGCTGTCTGCACTCGACGACGTCCACCTTGTCCCCATCCCTCTTCGACGACGGCGACCTTGTACTTTTCGCATCTCATACTACTCCTCATTGCCTCTATCTAGGATCCTCGTCTTCCGTCCATCGCTCTCTTGCCCTCGCCATCACCTCCCTGATCCATGGCGGTGCGAAACGCAGCCAAAATCAATCCTCGGCTGCTTTCTGGCCTCGGCTTCCCCGCTGTAGCCTCGCCCAGTGCCCGCCCAGTGCCCACTTCTCGCTCAAGGCTCGACATCATGATCTCTCACACAGACTGCTCACTTCGCCCCTGTACCTGTTCGAACTTCTCTGCGTTCCCGTCAGTCGTCGAGCTTCAAGCCTGCAGACCGCGCTTGGAATCCGGTGGCGAGACCCCTAGGCCGCAGGCAGCTGCAGCTGGCCACACGAGCACGGCGGGCGTCGCTGATGCTCGTCGACCAGCGTCGTGTGGGACAGTACTGGTCGAAACCGGTGAGCGTGTCGATATCTCCCTTCCCTTCTCCCGATTGTACCCTTGCCTCGCCTCGACGTACCTTACGGCCGCCGCTCCCATGAGGGCGGTCACCGGCGTCGTCCTGCAGAGGTATCGGTCAGTTGGATGCAATAGATTCGTGCCGTCATCCATCCAGCTACGCCACAGATTGCAGCAACGCTGTTGCTGGAGGATCTCCGCCCCGACGCTACGGTCAGTTGGCGGTCAGTCGATCAGGCAGGTGCTTTTTCAGGCGTTCGAGGACGATTGGGGAGCCCTTGGCCGAGCCATGGGGATCTGTGTTCGTGGGCGGTACTCTGTGCGGCAGGTTAAAACATGAGTCGAGACGGATACGAGGTAAGCCGAACATCTGTCGAACGCCCTTCCTCGCTGCTCGTGCTCTGTGCATGATACAGTAGGCCTTAGTCCTACCTTCTGTCGTATGGAGGACATTGGAACCTGGTCGCAAGGTCCTTCGTGGTGAGTCGCACATACTAATGCCGTAATGCAAAGTTGTAAACGGCTGTGATGCCATGGTTGCACTACAATGATCTCATGCGGTTTGGCCCAATGCTATCATCCCGCGACCCCTCATGAGTCATGACCACAGTCTTCTGACGGAATCCAGCGTTCTAGAGAAGTGGGAATGTTACGGACGGCACGCTTAGGGTGGTAAATTGGTCTGTCACCTCTATCATCGCCATTTCCACGTGGCGCCAAATACCTGGTATCCTCTCCGCCATCTGCAGTGGAACTGGGCACCATCGAGCCGGCTCAGTGGAGTTCGTCCGAGAGGACAGTCTACGTCTTGATTGGCTTTCACTCGCTGAGTGGAGGACATCAGCGCCGGTGCCTGCAAGAGTCGACCGTAGTGTCCGGACACATGCGCGGTCGTTAGACGCGTAATGCATCCGTCCGGCGAGGGATCAGACTGACTGAAGATGATGAGTTATTGCGCATGATGACGGGCAGGCAGTCGGATGGTTCGTGGATTGGAAGGAGAACAGGGACGAGAATTTGTTCCGCGCTTCTTCTGCTTTGGAAATATACTCGCCACATAGCTAGCAAAGTGACGTTCGACGCCGTATGAGAATGCTGACCATAGACCGCCAATAATTATGCAATGGATCGCGCGAGCAAGCATTGGAGAGGGATCGAAAGGCAGCTAGCTGCACGGGACAACAACAATTCGCCGCGAATGCGCAGCAGGCCCTGGTACTAGGTACTTAGGCTGTGGTAGGCCCTAGTAGTGCTTAGTTCAACATGCCAAGTAAGCACGACATAACGGAAAATCGGACGGGTGATCGTCCCGAGCTGTGTGCCTGGCCTTCGTCGATCCAATACGCTTTGACTTTGACTGGCCACTGCGCAGACGTCCCGGCGGATCCGCCGTCACCGGCATTCAAGCCATCCACCGCGCACGCGATTATCTTATCCTGCACTTGCGCGACGCAGGAGGACGATCCCAGTCGTGCGGGGAGGGATTCTGTGATTTTCATGGGACGAGCAGCTGCAGAAAGATCTGGAGAGACGGGCAGGGCTGGGAGTGCGAGGAGCGTGGGAGATGATGCAGATGGGCTGCCCAATTTTATCTGATAAGCGGAGCAAAGATGTGACATATCTGATAAGATTTGAGTCTCCTCGCCAATCGCAGGTCGCAGACGAGCGATCCTCGTCGTCCTCAGCAGCAGCTCCCTTCCCCGCCGAGATGCCTTGCGCCCGCCAGACCCACTCCATCTGCTGCCCCTGCTTGGCGCGTTTTAGTTCTATATAATGTCCGCCGAACGTAATCACCACCGCGCCCTCCTCCACGCGGTTCCCCCATCTCCCCGCTGTAGCTCCCGGTTCCCACCCCTCCTCCACCGCGCAGCGGAACGGCTCGAACCCCCGCCATGTCCTACAACGAGAAGGGCTCACAGCCGGACCTCATCCGCGGCGACATTCCGGAGGACGCCATCCCCAAGCTCAACGAGCAGACCGTCGCAGCCCTCCAAGCAGAGGAAGACGCCCACCTCGGCGTCAAGGCTGTCGAGGCAGCCGAGAAGGTCTACGGTCCCTATTCAAAGTGGTTCCTTTTCATCGGGTGTGTTGTGTTCTCTCTCTTGCCTCCACTTCCACTTTCCCCGCCTCCCTCGGTCCACAAACAGCAACAACAAGCCGCTAACCGCACCCCGCTTCGTTCTCGTCGTGGCAGAATCGGCTTGGCGTCGTACATCTACTCGCTGGATGGCACGACCACATACAACTATCTTCCGTTCGCGACCTCCGCGTTCGACAAGCATAGCCTCATCTCCACAATCCAGGTCGCCCAGTCCGTCATCGGTGAGCCTTCTGCATTCTCTTTCTTATCACCTTGACCCTGATTTCTCGGTCCTCCAGTCGCCTGCGGAAAGCCCGTCATAGCCAAATTTGCCGATGTTACCTCCCGAGCAACGGCGTACCTCATCGTCCGTCCGTATCGTTCAATCCCTATACGGAACACAGCTAACTGACGACGGTATGGCTTTGTTTCGGAATCGTAGTCACCTTCTACGTCGTCGGTATGTGCACACAAGTACCACAACTCAATCAATTGTGTATGTATGCTCACGCGTGCTGCAGGGTATATCGTCATCGCGTCCGCACACGGCGTCGGCGCACTTGCGGCAGGTATCGTCATCTATGCTGTGTGAGTTCCGCTCTGCTCCTCCTGGACAAGTTCACCCAGCTGATCACGGCTTAACTTCTCATCTAGCGGATACACGTACGTCTTCCGCCTTCCTTCGCGAGTCCCTGCTCCCAACTCTGATTTTCCCGTAGAGGACTACAACTCTTGACGTCCGTCATTGTCGCCGATATCACTACCTTGAAATGGCGAGGTCTCGTCTCCGGCCTCACTTCTGCGCCCTTCATCATCAACGCTTTCGTCAGCGCCAATGTTGCGAACCAGATCCTCGAGCGATCAGGCTGGCGCTGGGGTTATGGCATGTTCGCCATCCTCGTCCCCGCCTCCCTCTCACCCCTCATCGTCACGCTCTTTTGGGCTGAGCAGAAAGCGAAGCGTCTTGGACTTGTCCCCGCCCGCAATAGTCAGGACCAGCCGACCTCTATTGGTGGACGCGTGTGGGCATTCGCTCAGCAGCTGGACATTATCGGTCTTTTGCTTATTGGCACGAGCGTCGCGCTCATCCTGCTTCCTCTGACTCTCGCGCCGAGCGCCTCGCACCAGTGGCACAACCGTAAGTCACATTTTTCCAATGTCCCATCCATGGGTACCCGTGTTCATTCCTTCTTTCCCTCGCTAGCCTCCATGATCGCCATGATCGTCGTCGGCGTCGTCCTCCTGCCCTCGATCGCCCTGTGGGAGGTCTTCGTCGCGAAGCGGCCCGTGATCGCGCGGCGCTTCCTCACGAACCGCACGGTCATCCTCGCGGCGTGGATCGGCTTCTTCGACTTCTTCTCCTTCTACCTCACCCAGACCTACCTCTACTCATTCATCCTCATCACCAAGCCCTGGTCGCTCCTCGACGCCACGTACTTCAACCAGACCCAGTCCGTCGCGCTCACCGTCTTCGGCATCGTCGCTGGGCTCAGCATGCGCTTCCTCCACCGCTACAAGTGGGTCCTCGTCGCCGGCCTCGCCGTCCGTCTTCTGTGCGTCCCATCCTTCCCTCCCCGCCCCCTTTTCTTTGTCTCCCCTCAATATAAGTAGCACAAAAAGGCTTGGGGCGAGCTGACGCACGTCCACAGGGGCGTCGGCCTGATGATCCACTCGCGCGGCGCGAACGCGTCCGACGCAGAGGTCGTCTGGACGCAGATCCTGCAGGGCATCGGCGGCGGGTTTGCCGCCGTCGCATCGTCCGTCGCCGCGCAGGCCGCGGTCCCGCACGTCGACATGGCCATCACGACCGCGATGGTCCTCCTCTGGACCGAGATCGGCGGCGCGGTCGGCAGCGCTGTCGGTGCGTCCCTTTTCTTTTCTATTCCGTCTCCGTCGTCGGAGTCAGAGTCGTCGTGGAGGCTAATATTAATGATGACAACGCGGCAGCGGGCGCGATCTGGACGAGCGAGATGCCCGCGAAGCTCGCGGAGCACCTCCCGAACGCGAACCAGACGACGCGCGACGCGCTCTTCGGCTCGATCACGGACGTCGCGAGCTACCCCCTCGGCGACCCCACGCGCGAGGGCGTCATCGCCGGTGCGTCCCCCCCCCTCCCCTCCTCTCCCCTCCTCTCCTCGTGCTGACCGCGCGCGGTGCAGCGTACGGGGACGTGATGAAGCTGATGCTGATCGCGGCGACGGTGCTGTCGGTCGTGCCGCTCGCGCTGTCGCTGTTCATGCCGAACTGGTACCTCGGCGACAAGCAGAACGCGGTCGACGCGACAGACCTCAAGGGCGAGCGCTCGCCGCCCCACGCGGGCTCCGGTTCAGGCGAGGACGCGGACGCGGATGCGGGGGAGAAGAGCAGCACCGCGTGAGTATGCGTAGGCACTGTGCGACGGGGGAGGGTGGGCTGTGGTGCGGATTGCTTGAAGTCGACGTGCATGTTGTGGATGCCCCCCTCCCTTGGCTTGAGTTGGGGCCCTCCGCGCTGAACGTCAGCCCTCGCGTCGAGCTGCGAGCTGCGAGCGCGGTCCATAGTCAGGCTCCGGGGCGTGTAGGCGTCGCCGTTCCGGCTGTTGTGATGGCTAGTGTTCTCGTTAATGGAATGCTGCTTTTCCCTTGATCATTCGCCGCGGCTGTACCAGCACTACTGGTACTCGGGCGTACGCTCCGAATACCTCGTCGCCTCGGGGTAGGTATTATTGGTTTTGGCGTTGGCTTCTCCGGAAGTTGCGCCGCAGCGTCGCGTCTATACGCCAACCGCAAGCCAAGTCCCGCACAGAAATGCGCAAAGCGCAGCTGCCAAACAACCTGGACGGACTGTCAGAGTACTTGGGTGTCCTTATGTATGTACGTAAGGTGGCGCTCGGTACAGCGAGCCATTTTGAGCACCTGCGCCGAGCTCGCCCCTGGTTAATGATTTTCAAGCTGTCTTTTCTCCTCCTGCGGCGAGCCACCGGATCTGGCCCGGACGCATACACGGAGCCTTTCGCCGGGACGTCCCCAATGCCACTTCACGGCCCTCACGCTCACGTTGAACACGAGTCCCCCGAGACCGCTTCGCTCTCGAGCTGTGTTGTTCGCCGACTGGCATACCCTGCCAAATTCGTCTACCCGCAACCCCAAACACGCCTTTGCAGCGAGTCGGGCATCATTCACCATGACCGTCCCATCCTCTCACGTCCAGTCGACGCCGACTGGGCGGGTACCACGCTTTACGTCCACGAGATAGAGATACCGTGCGCCCGACGTCATCGGGGACACCACTCCACGGTACCACGTAGCCGAACCTGCCTCCCAGGTCCTGGGCCCTGGCTGGACAGCCGCACGGCGCACGTCCGAGTCTCCAAGTCCGGGCATGCATCAGGGTCGTACATGGATTCCCTATAAGTACCAGGAACCGGGCAGGCGCTGCTGCGGCACACAGCCTGGCACACTTCGAGCCTTCTCTCGCCGAAGACCGACCGATCGGGGTCGTTGGATGCGGTTTGTTATCCGGGCAGCCTTGGATCCTATCCTCTGGCGCAGTAGCAGAGTAGGGCTGGTGTTGTTTAAGCGCCCAAGACGCGCGGGTTTGTCGGGCCGAGGCCTATGGCGCTTCCCAAGATCGCAAGGTTCGCCTCGGACGAGTACCGCCTCCAATTCCCACTGACCCAGCACGGCACATACACCGACCTTGCACGCCAGGCTCCTCGGTCTCCTCCATCGACACTGGTCATGCTCACCCTGCCATGAAGTCGGCCACCATCCTCCCCGTCTCAGCCAATACCGCCCCACCGCACGCTCGGCCTCGCAAGCAAGAGCCACGCCGCGTCCGAGTCAACGGCTTCCCCTCCTCGCGCAAGCTCAGCTACTTCTTATCTCTCCTTGGCCTCCTCCTCGTCTTCCAAGTCTATCGTCTCTGTGTCTCCACCACCCTCACCGTCTCAATCTCCGACCCCCCAGACTTTGCTGGCACTCTCGACAAGTGCAGCCTCCTCAGCACCAACCCTGGTCCGCCCCCGGATTTCTACGCTCGAGCTCAGAACGACCGCTTCGTCGCCGGAACGAAACCCACGCTTATCAAGGTACACAACTCTGCCATGTCGTCGTCCTTTTCTCATGCATGCAGCTAATCCGTCGGTTGTTAGAATGCGACCATCTGGACGGGCGGAGATAACGGCCTCGAGGTCCTCCACGGCGACATCCTCTTGGATCGCGGCCTCATCAAGCAGATCGGCCAAATAGACACTCGCACCAGCTCTTTCGCACCAGGCGCTGTATACCACGTCGACGCAAACGGAAAATGGGTCTCTCCTGGGTTAGCATATCACGTTGGCCACTCACTGCGGAGAGGTCAACTTTTCCACGTCGAGCAAAGTCTGTGGATAGCCTTCTGGAAGCGACCCTTTCCATCATAATTTCGTCGCAATGGACACGACGGGCAAGGTGGGTGTTTCGAGCGTTTGGAAACAGGACGCAAACTGGTACGGAAAATTCAAGTTTCTTGGTCATTTTCGGGGTGTTTCGGGGTCCAGGAAACGACAAATTCCCTGGGTATTTCCCAGGTGTATTTGGATATCGGAAACAGACGAGGTGTTTCCAGCCCGTTTTCTGGCATTTCCCCCTTTGTGGAAACACCCTGGGCCGTTTCTGGTCTCCGGATACTCTGTAAAAACACACAAAGGAAACACCATGTTTCCCCGACCACGAATCACCCCGGAACCTCCTGATAAACTTGAAAATTCCGTCCTCGTTTCCTGACCGTTTCCCTGACCCGAAACATCTGCTGTGCCCGTAGTGGGGACAGGCTTCGGAAAAGCTCCAACCTAGAGCCCAGAAAAGCTCATGGGCTTTTCGTGCCAGAGGAAAGGCGCTTTTCCCAAGACTTTCCTCTCCTGCGAACTTTGAAGGAAGTTTCCGCCATCTCCACAGACTTTCCTCACTGCCGAAACCTTGATTTCTTCGCAGTCACTGTCGCCCATTTGCAGATGCTAACGCTCTCGCCGCAGCATCGTCGACCTTCACAGCCACATGTAAGATCATTCATCGAGTCGTGTGGACGGGTATAACATTTTATTGACCAATCTGTCAGCGGGGTGTATTCTGTCCCTTCTCTAGCGGGTTCTTCAGACGGTAACTCCCACAAGGGTCCCGTTCTTCCGGTACGCCCCAGTCGTACAATTCTCGTCTTACACTCATCACGACTCACCTCCTCTGTCGTAGTGGCTCCGTGCTCTAGATGCCCTGAATACCCATGACGACGCCTACAGGCTCAGCGTCTCCGGTGGCGTTACAGTTCGTAGCACTCTCCAGGTTTGCTGTCTTGTCCGTGTGCTGATGGAAAATCAGACTTCACTGGTTCTCCCCGGCTCTGCCAACGCCATTGGTGGACAAGCAGCCATCATCAAACTTCGTCCGACGGAGGAGCGCTCTCCGACGTCGATGCTGCTCGAGAACCCGTACGAGAAGAACACAACGTTATACGACCCCAAAGTATCTTTCCGCTACCGGCAGATGAAGTAAGTGCGTGCGTCCTGTCGGCCTCTAATCGAAGCTCATGTCATCCATAGGCATGCTTGTGGAGAGAACCCCGGTACGTATTCACTGAGACATCTCGCAGTGGTCCAGACATTGACTTGTGTCCGCGGACTCGGATCTTAGACAGGGTCTACTCGGGCACTCGCATGGACACCACATGGGCCTTCCGTCAAGCGTAAGTGAGATCCTCATTCTCGAGTTGGGTCTATCCTTACTCACCAGCCTGTGACAGATACGACAAGGCTCGCGAGATCAAGGAGGCGCAGGACGAGTACTGTGCGAAGGCAAGTCGCGGTGACTGGGACGGGCTCAGTGCATACCCCGAAAACCTGCAGTGGGAAGCTCTGGTCGACGTCCTGCGAGGGCGGGTCAAGGTCCATACCCACTGTTACGAGACCGTCGACCTGGACGACATGGTCAGGGTGCGTATTCTACGGCTTCGCTCCGCGCGACAGTGAGCCGTCGGCTCAGTCATGCGTGGCAGATCACGAACGAGTTCAAGTTCCCGATCGCAGCCTTCCACCACGCGCATGAGACGTACCTCGTCCCCGACACGCTCAAGTCCGCATACGGTACGCTCTGGACGCAGACAAGGCAACCCTCCGCGCGACGGTGCTCACCACTTTCTTCCGACAGGCCACCCGCCCGCCGCCGCGCTCTTCGCCTCGCACGGCCGGTACAAGCGCGAGGCGTACCGCGGCTCCGAGTTCGCACCGCGCATCCTGGCCGAGCACGGCCTACAGGTCGTCATGAAGGTGCGTTCTGCTCACAGTCTTCTATTATCTGTCTCTTACACTTCAATCTCTTTTCGCCCTTCAAGTCTGACCACCCGGTGCTCGACTCGCGCTTCCTCCTCTGGGAGGCCCAGCAAGCCTACTACTACGGTCTCCCGCACAACCTCGCGCTCGCTGCCGTGACGACGACGCCTGCAACAGTCATGGGACAAAGCCACCGCATCGGCTTCCTCAAACAAGGTCAGTAGTCCTCATCTCTCACCTCTCGAGAGATTGTCACTGACACACCTCGCTAGGCTACGACGCCGACGTCGTCCTCTGGGACACCCACCCGCTCGCACTCGGCGCGACCCCGCACCAAGTCTGGATCGACGGCGTCCCGCAGCTCTCCCTCCCCGCGAGCAGCACCCCCGTCTCCACGAAGCCATCCGCGCTCCAGGCCCTGCCCAAGGTTCCCAACTTCGACGCTGAGGCGGCCTCGGCACTCAAATATGACGGCCTGCCCCCGCTCGAGCCTGCGGCCGCACATGCACGCACGCACACGGTCGTCTTCGCGAACGTCAGCGCCGTCTTCCTGCGCACTCCGGGCGGGGCGACCGTCGAGCAGTCCCACTTCCCCAACATCGAAGAGGACTCGGATGCATCGATGAGCGTCGTCGTGCGCGCGGGCCGGCTCGCGTGCCTCGGACTGCCCTCGAGCCCGTGCGTGCGCGACGCGCTGCACACTGACGCTGTCGACCTCGTCGAGCTCGCGGGCGGCGCGGTCGCCCCCGGGCTCACGACGTACGGCTCTGCGCTCGGGCTCGAGGAGATCCAGGGCGAGGCGTCGACGCGGGACGGCGCCGCGCCCGACGGGCTCGACAGGGCCGTGCCGGGGCTCGCGGGGGGCAGCGGGGCGCTCGTGCGTGCGGTGGACGGGCTGCTGTTCGCGACGCGGCATGCATAGTGCGTCGTCTCCCCTCGTTCTCTCTCATTCTCATTACCTCCAAGTCCTTGTGCACTGTGGACGCGTTCAGAAGCAGACGCTGACCTCGTTCGCAGCACGGCGTACCGCGCGGGCGTGACCACGGGCATCGTCTCCCCACAGAACAACGGAGGGTTCCTCTCGGGGCTGGGCACCGCCTTCTCGCTCGCCGCCCCACACAAGCTCGCTCCGGGGGCGGTCGTCCAGCGCGCGGGCGCCGTGCACGTCGCGCTCCACCGCGGCGCACCGCAGAGCGTCAGCACGCAGGTCGCCGCCCTCCGCCGTCTCCTACTCGACTCAGACCGAGCGGGGGCGGACGGCGAGCTCGGGGCGTGGTTCGCGCAGATCAGGAGGGGAGAGGCGACGCTCGTGGTGGAGGCCGAGAGCGCGGACGTCATTGCGACGGTGATCGAGCTCAAGCGCGAGGTCGAGGGGTCCCTGAGTGTGGCGGAGGCGGTACAAGCAGGACAAGGGAGGAAGCTGAAGGTGACGATCGCGGGCGGGCGCGAGGCGCACTTGCTCGCGCGGGAGCTGGGCGCGGCGGGCGTGGGCGTGCTGCTCACGCAGCCGCGGCCGTTCCCGAAGGAGTGGGAGGCCCGGCGGATGTGAGTGCAGAGTGTGCCTGCGTTCGGCTCCCGATTGGAGCACCGTCATGATTGTCCGCTGACGATGCGATGGGCGCACGCAGTCTACCGGGCCCGCCTCTGTCTGCCAAGAGCCAGGTCGTCACGCTGCTCGAACATGGCGTCACCGTCGGTCTGGGCACGGCCGACTCGGACAAGGCGCGAAACACCCGGTTCGACGCGGGCTGGGTATGTGCTCCGCATACATGCGTCCAGTCTATCCGCCCGGTTGACTAACCTAACATTGCGTCGTACTAGGCGGCGCTGGAAGCAGGAGGCGCAATCTCGAAGGCGCAGGCGATCGCGCTCGTGTCGACGAACGTCGAGAGGCTGCTGGGCATCGAGCGGGACGCGGACGAGACGGAGCTCGTGGCGACGAGCGGCGGGGACCTGCTCGGGTTCGGCAAGGTGGTCGCGGTGATTTCGCCGACGCGCGGCGTGGTGGACGTCTTCTGACGCGTGCGAGGATCCGGGATGTACGAGTACCGAGAAAGAGACGAGTCGCGAATGAACGAACAATACGCTGCCAGCGGGAGGAGGCGGCCCGAATGACAGACGAATCCAAATCAAAGGATGTCACTGAGTACTTACCAGCAGGCCGAAAAAAAGAACAATCCGGCCTTCAAGTGTTCTCCAAACCCCCAGACTGTTTTCGACCGCTTTTCCGGCGCTGAGCAGCGCTACCTGCGTGCTTTGGCGACTTCGTCTGGCTATGATTTCGTCTGTCGTCGGAGAATGAAATATTAGAGAATCGCAATGCTTATCAGACCGGGCGGAGGCCACTTTTGGCCTTCTCCTCGACCGACGTATAGGTTTACCGCCGGTAGCGCCGCCAAGAAATCCTCGGGTGAAGGCTGGATAGACCTGATCGGCGAGACGCGGAGTTCGAGGACGCCGTGCTGGCCGCACTGGGTCCTCGATGCGCACGACGACTCACGAGCAGGGCCCGCCACTTCGATGTCGTCGCCAGGTCCTCCGTCCTCTGGGGATTGTAATGCATGCATCGTCAGCGGGCTTGCAGGTTGAGGTGAGCATGTGCAGAGCAGCGGCGCATCTGAAGTTTGGACAGGACACTCTCTCCTGTGACAGCACGTAAGTTGCCATCGTCAGTCGACGCGAGCACGCGCGACGTAGATCGAAGAGTCGCACACGCTCGCTCGCAAATTGAAACCGTGACTCACTCACCGCGTGAAAGTGCAATAGGACGTGCAGTCAAAAGTAGACGCGCGACGCCAAGTGCCGCGCGCGCATTGCGCAGCCATAGTCGGAGGTGAGACTCGGCGCCGAGTTCGAGATTGCTTGCTGTGCGCCGGAACCACAGGAAGGGTGGGCTGTGGTTCTCGAAGCAGCCAGGGCTCAGTAGTGACTAGCGATGCGACCAGACCAGCGCCGACTTGAGTAATGTTGATTCAGCCTCAGCGGTTTGGATCGCTACGCTTAACCTACGCTTCAGAATCGATTGAGAAGATAAAACCGGTCTGCGCATCGCGTTTTGGGACGGCGACCGTGGAAGGGGCAGGAGGACGGCGGTGCTGATCGCACTTACACGCACCCGGGCCTGATCCTGTGGGGACAGTGAATGGGAACGGCACAATGCTCAATATCAGGTAGAGACCATACCGGGACTACTAGAATACCGCCACCCGCCACCATTTGCGGCGTACGGATGTCATTCTGTAGAAGGTCGCTTCGGCTTGACGGAGGAGGATGGACGAAGACCCAGGAAACCGACCCGAGGATAGATAGCAGTGACTCACAAGAAGACAGCGTTGACGGCACCTTGAGTCACAGTCCTCGGGAAGCTTCCGCCACCGCTCCTGTCGCGCCCCAGGTACGCACTCCTTAACTGCCGCTGCAGAGCCATGTCAGAGTGTCTGCGAGGCAAGTCAAGGTCAAGTTCAAGTTCAAGCTGGCCGCCGCAGCTTGTCGCGAGAAGCCATGCATGGGCCCGCCCCACGCGCCGCCACATATTGCACCTCACTCACCGCTTGCTCACCGCCACTGCGCCTCTTGTCGTTACCTAAGAAAGTTCACGAAGCCACTGCAGAACGGTCAACCGCAACCGTAGATGCAGGAGGCTTAGGGTACGCAGCGGTCGATCAGCCCGAGAGGCGGAATGGTCGACTTCAAGCCCGTCACTGACGATGAAGCCAAGCCTGAGGGAACCTCGCTTGTCAACGTTCCGAGCCCTATGACGGCGTCTGCTCTCCGGTCACCGAACATCACCGCGCAGATGCAGAACGCGCAACCGCACCGCGTGGTGTTCGACGACGTCGGAAAGCCTCGGCGGGAATACGAAAGCGGCAGCCCGGAGCAGCTCGTGCGCGCCATGCGCACGGCCTTCGTCGGTAAGATCCTCCCCACGTCGAGCTCCAAGTCAGTCCCTATCGCCGCGCGTTACGTCGGAACCTCTCGCATGCCTCGACAGCGCACAGAGACCTCCGCTCCGGCTCTCCTGTGATATTGCACCGGAATCTCAACGGGGGGGGAATATCCTCAACTATTAGACCCCATCCTTGGAGTTGGAGGGAGGCGAATTCGAAGAGAAAGAAGTGTCTCCTGAGAAAACCGGGGGGGGGGGGGCTTTCTGACTGACGTCGAGTGCGCTACGCTTCCGCCTCCCGACTCGGGCTCGGACTCGGACTCGGAGGGACCTAAGACGGCTCATTGCGACGAGATGATGACGGTCAGCAACTGCACGTAATACACGCTCCTGCATTGTGTCTTTGATCTCCCACAGCAGGAAACGGGAACTGCGGCGTTCACGGCCTCTTGCCAACTGTGGGATGACCTCCATGGCGTGAAGTCCGGAAAAACAGTCACCTCTCGCACAAACGCGCCGGACATCGAGTCCTTCGCGTGGGTCTTCATCTTCGTGGTCTATACGCACGCTTTAGAGAACTTCGAAGCTGGGACAAGACCAAAAGAAGAAGAGCTTCAGGGAAAGAATTCGACACCTTGTTTCCGTGTGCGGGGAGCGCAGCGGAAACCGTCTTGCATGCGCGGTACATCATGCGCTTGCCCGGGGTCGAATCAGCACATCCTCCAGTACATCCTGGACCACTTCGCCAACCCTTTTGACTTCTGCGACCTCTTCAGCAGCATTTGGGAGGAGATCCTGGCTGCACAGTTGCCGAGTGTGAACACCGCCAAACAAAGCTTGCTCAGGACCCAGATCGTGAAAAGGGTGCCAGCGCCTGCTCCCCAGCCCCTCGAGCTCGTCCACGACGATCTCCTGGAATTCCTCCAAGGCTACCTTGGACTCATCGGGTAGCCGCTGCGGAAGCAGTCGTTGGATTTCACGAGGCCCATGACGTAGACGTAGGAAACCGAAATGAGAGACTCCGAGGAGAGGACGTGAGCCTGGGGATCATGATAGAGCGCCAGACACCAGCTGCGTACTGTACGATTCTCAGTCTATGAACGTGGCAATCAGTTCCGAGTCACGAGCGTCTTCGAGACGTCAAACGCGCCAAACGAAACAAACCTACTAACCGCCTCCGCGCTATGTAGTCCGAGTCGTCCGACGCCCCGTCCACTCCATCGCATGGCTCCTCCAAGTTCGTTCCATCACGACGCCCCGCCCGCCCTCCGCACCGCTCCATGGCCAACAGACGAGCCCTGGCTGCCCCCCTGCTCCCCCGTCCCCGTCCCCGTCCCCGACCCTTGCCCCACACCCAGCCCCTGCCCCAACAAGCCCGCAACGACCCCCGCGCCGTCCTGTATGCGCCTCTGGCGCTCGTACAGGGCCTGCACCGCCCTCGTGGCCTCCCCGATCAGCTGCTCGTCCTCCCTCCCCGCGACGGCGGCGGCGGCGGCGGCGGCGGGGGGGGAAACCTGGATCGGGAGCGCGCCGACGCCCGACTGGCGCAGGAGCTCGACGAGCGCGAGCACGGCCTGCTTCACCGCCGCGATGTCCGCTGCCGACGTCCTCAAGTCAGTACTTAATAACACATCGTTGGAGGGTCCGAGGTGGTCGGGCTGTGGGTGTAGCACTATGCGTGCGCATCGCGTAATACGACGCACCTGCTGTTTGGACCGGGCTCGCCCCGTGGTGGTATGCGTGCTCACTGCGAACGACATCGATCCATAGCGAGTGGTTCGTGGTTAGCCGCGATCGAAGGAGGATAAGACGAGGACGACCACACTTACATGCCAGCCAGCGCACTCCGCGCGAGCCCCTGGACACGGGCAACGTGCGCCTGTGCCATTTGTATGTTTTGCTTGAAGACCTCTGGCGAGTTGAGGTCTGCACCCTGCAACCCGCTCCCCTGCGAACCCAAAGACACCTGCGACCCGAACGGCGGCAGACCCAAACCCCCCGACACATCGAAGTTCATCAAAGGGAAGCCAGAGCCTCCCTGGGCGTAAAAGGGCTGTTGCTGCATCTCGCCTCACCTACACGCTCTCGACCGTGGTGGTGGATGCGGAGAGAGAGATGATAATATACAGTGCTCAACTAGTCCGAATAAGTAGTATGATATACAAGGCGCCCAAAGCGAAAACGTCGGGACTCGGCACGACAACCTAAGACAACATAATGCATACATTTTTGCGACATAAACATACGCGGTACACATGCGCAGGACACAATGACGCCAACTATCAGCCGTCTTTTGGGGGTCGATGCAGACCCAGGTCGACCACACGGCGAAGCTAAGCAGCTCAGAGCTTCTGCGCATTCGCGAGGGAAAGAGTCTGGCCGGCGGCCTTGGCACGCTTGCGGAGCATCTGGGTGGACTTCGCACCACGGATACCTCCACCCCACTGGCGACGCTGCTCCTCGTACTTGTCGGTGCTGAAAGCGCACAGTCAAGAAGGCGTCGCAGCAAGCACACAACGAAAAAAAAGGCTTACAAGTTGGCCTTCGCGGCGCTGATGAGGGTGGCAAGCTCGCGCTGGTCCTCGCTCTTGACGTCCTGGAGGGTGAGGACCGCAGCAGTCTTCTTGTGGACGACTGTGCCGAGACGAGCCTTGCCCTTGACAATGACGTAGGGGACGCCCATCTTGCGGCAGAGCGCGGGGAGGAAGACGACAAGTTCGATGGGGTCGACATCGTGGGCGATGACGACGAGCGACGCCTTCTTGGCCTCGATCAGGCCGACGGTGTGGTTGAGACCGAACTTAACGAAAAGGGGCTTCTTGGAGTCCTACAACAACAGTCGTCGATCAACACGATGAACGGGCACTTTGCAAAGACCGCACGCACCTTGGCCTGGGCCTCCTTCTCCTCAGCGGTCGCCTTGGCCACGGCGTCAAGGCGAGCCTTCTTCTCCTGCTTGGTCTCGGGGCGGTACTTGTTGAGGAGCTTGAACAGCTGCGTGGCAGTGTTCTTGTCGAGGGTGTGCGAGAACTGGGCAATGGCGGGGGGGACCTTGAGGCGCTGGCTGAGAATGACCTTCTGGCGCTGAAGGCGGACGTATTCGGGCCACTTCACGAAGCGGGTGAGGTCCTTCTTGGGCTGGATGTCCTGGCCTTCGATCGCCGCCAACGACGTCAAAAACAGACGGGAAGGAAACCTCGCCCAGGCAAGCGTACGCACCAATGCCGAAGTTCTTAGCACGAGACTCGAAGAGAGGGTTCTTCTGGGTCTTGGAGCCGGCCTTGCTGCCGAAGGGCGCGGAGGCAACCTTCTTGCTGGATCCCTTGGTGGCCTTTGGCTGGTCATTGAGACGAGGCAATCAGCATGGCATGTTTCAGCAAGCATAGAAAAGCCGCCGCCATCGATGTGCACTCGGAGCTCTAACGCCCACACCTGCTCGTCGGCGAAGACAAGTAGGTGCGAGCCCAGCAACAGCTCTGCGTCATCGCAACCCTCGTGCATGTGCAGCGACGGAAGCTCAGCTAGAGCACACTCTTGCTAGTGCGAGAAGATCCTGCCTGCAAAACGGCCCATGCGGATGAGGATAGACAAGAGAGACATCCAGACAGCAGACGTACCATCCATCCCAAATCCTTCATTCTGGCAGGATCCTCCGCTGCTCCATGTGCACCCCGATGGTCGACTCCTGGAGACGAATGCTCACCATTGTTGTTGGAGGGGTCTTGACAGTGACTTGAGGGGGGTTGGCTTGAGGATGGACGAGAAGGCGATGAGAGCGATAAGCTTTCGCGCGTGTCTCGAGGAACTTATAACTCCGCTTCAACAGTCGGGTCCCCTTGGCTGACCAGTTTGGACTCCGATTGATTCCTCGTCATCCGGCGCTCCGTGAATGCTCTCGGATCCGCGCGTTCCCCCCGAGCTCCGACAACGGCTGCGACACTTGCTGGCCCGCTGCTCCCTGCAACTCTGACTCGTCTGCATGCGGCGGGAACACCACAAGAACATCTTGCGAGCTTGAATTATTTGCAGCCCGCGCTCACGGGGCACCGCGAGTCACGCAGGCTTTCGAGCCAGTCTGAGTCTCGTCCTACACTACCAGCGAGTCAAGTTGACTGATAGGTTGAGCTTTGCTCCAGCATCTGGGAATCCCAAATCACGTCCAATGCTCGCCGTCGACGTCACCGTGGTTTCTTCTTCAAGGGGATCGTCGCTCGATACTGTATCGACCAGAAATTTCAAGTTTGCACCAAGGTCTCGCTCCTGTTCCGATGGTGTCGGCGATGCCCCCGTCGCCGTGGTTCCGGCCATTGAACGCGCACAGCAACCTGGCATCATCACAGAGATACGATTTTGTCATAGGCACGCACATTTTTTAGGTCTGCAGTGCCTGAGCCGAATTGCTGTCATGCGTTGACCGTTCTCGTGGATGGTCTGTCTGACAGGAACTTGTCAGATAGCCGCAAGCTCCAAATCTGTGTTGTGTATGGTGTGCCGAGTAACTCTTTTTGGCACCCCCACGTTGACGCCTTCGCTCGTCGGATGGTCGTCGTATGGCGTGAGTGTGTCGCGTGAGGTGGGTAACGAGCATGCGCCGCGCTCGGCTTCACACACTCTCGACCGCACAAACCACGTCGCAGGATCCATTATCACGCTGCTCGCAGCCAAAATGAGTCCACACGTCAATGTGCCAACCAGCATTTGACTTTGACAGCGTACGCAACGGCATGCTGAGAATTGTTTTCACATAAAAATGCTTCCGGGACGACTAGGCCGGTCCTGACTAGTGACTCCTTGCTATCTCGCGCATCGCACCGCGGCCCTGCACGTCTAGAGTGACTCGCCCAGCAAGCTCGCTGGGAACGGCGCGGACGCGCAACCGGCCTGAAGTTCTCCAGGACGTTGTCACCGCGTCGTCCAACGATCCCATGGCCAAGTCGAAGGAGCTTGATCTTCGCAGGCTTCTCTTCCCTTGATGGGGCAACGCTTCTGTTGCGTAAACTCCTTGCCTATCGGCGCCGCTTCTGATCTTCAGAACAGAACCGCAGTGAACGCGTCGCGGCCGACACCATTCTTCTGTACAACAAGCGCGTTCGAAGCCAGCCCATGTACATCATCGTCCCCACTCCAATATACTGCCCCGAGCGACCATCACCACCACAGACCCCATGCCTGCCGTCGCCGTTGAAACGATGACGACGACGACGACCCGCCGCAGCCCTCTCCACCGTACACCTGCGCCGCACAGGCGAGGCATGGCCCCGTTGCCAATGCCGCCTGCCAGCCCCAGCGGGCCAGCGTCCTCCCCCTCGACGACGTAAACACCCGCGACCGCGCGCGCCGCCGCTCCCTCCACCCCAGCCGGCAGATTCGCCCGTACCAATCCTTGCGGCCGCCACCACTCAGCAGGCGAGTGCGGGCCCGACGGGGCGCGCTCTCGCGAGGCATGAGTTTGTGGCACCCAAGGAAGGCACGGGGTGCACCCGGCTAGCGTGGACGCAGACGGCGGACGCGCTTTGCGCCGGACCGCTCCCCCCCCCCCATAGTCCCGGCCTCACAACCAGAGGAAATAATAAATAAATAAATAAAAACGGAAACGAGAAACAGAAAAAAGGAGAGAGAGAGAGAGAGAGAGAGAGAGAGAGAGGGAGAGAGGAGGAAGGGAGGGAGAGGTGGTGAGGCAAATGGACGCGAGACTCGCTTGCTTTATACCCCGGGCCCCGTCGCGTGTTCGCCACCGCCACTGCGAGTCTGCCACTGCGAGCCTGTGCCTGTTCCGCGAGATAGATCGCGGGAGGTCCGACAAAGACCCTTGCGCGGAGAGCAGACCGCAGACCGCAGACCGCAGACCGCAGACCGCGACCGTGGCCGGCCGCGGGTGGCACGAGCGGCGGCACTCGGACGTGATACGCCCACCACCATTGAAGACTGAGTTCAGGGTTCCCTGACGACGGGGAATGGAGGCGCATACAGTGCTTACCACAGCGACGTACCGTACCCGCGTGAAAGTTTTTGAGTTCCTCACAACGTTCACGGAAGGGGGCGGCTGCGGCGAAGGGCTCGAGTGAGGGTGTGGCGCGGGAGAGGGAGAGGGAGAGGGCGGGGGAAGGGCGGCGAGGGTTGACTCCTCCTAGCTTGTTGGCTGTGGTGCATGCGCCTGCCCCTTTATACCGCCCACACGCGCACGCCTGGGACTGAGGGGCCCGCGTCCGGACAGAACGACAGAACGCCAACGTCGAAGCTACTAGCTCAGGCTGCATCAGCACACGCGTACGTGAGATTCAGATAAGCCACGGGCTAGCCTGCATATGTGCAAAGCCTTCCGCGTGCAGCGCGAGGTGGCACCACGCTCCCCGACCGCAAGTGCTACTGAGCATGCTTCGAAATCCGGAATATTAATTCGTACGCGTATCGCACGCGAGCGAGGGGGCACTACTTGGTACCCGGTACTTACCAGCGATCACCCTAGTAGCAGAAGTCCTTACTAGTGCGTGCAGGTTTCGTGCATGTGGCCGACATCGACCGGGAGGCCCTGCTGGGCCTCCGGACTCGGAGCTACGGGGCTGATATACGATATTACTGCGCCCCCGCTCTGAGTCTGAATCCTGATCCAGCTCTCGCGCGCCGCGCCAGACCCTGCAGGACCTGATGGAGTTGAACGTTGAACCCTTGGGGAAATTTAGGTGTTTGTCCTGAAGGCCGACTTACTTAAGGCGGCTCGCCCTGGCGCCGTGCCTTATAATTACTCGGATTGGGCAGCGGGAGCGCTGCACATTGGGAATTATACAGGACGCCTGGACTCTGGAGGAGGCCCCTGGCCCGGGGCCGGTGCTTAGAAGTACCTATGTATAGGCGAGCAGGAGCGACGTCAGAAACGAGGACGAGATTGCATGTGTGGAGAGAGAGAGCCGCGAGGGCAGCAACGCTAGCGAGCGCCAGGATCGCGAGGCATGATGCAAGAAAGGCGTTGGATCTGACACGCATCCAGTCCACGCGGGCAAATTCGAAAAGTTGGGCGAAGGGCAATCGCGACTCGCGAGTTCGAATTCTCGTCGCAAGCCAAAGCAAGTGCTGTACTGGGAGTAGCACCCAAGTACTTACTCGCACGTGGTGGAGCTGAGCCGCTACTTATCATATGGGCTATTCTGACAGAGTGGTTGTACACCGAGATGAGCGATGACGTTGCATGATTTCCTCGTCGAACTCAGCTCGCCCGCCCGTCACAGGGCGGCCCAGAGGGAAGCTCGCTGGTCATCTTGGAATTCCGTTGCGCACGAGCCCGGAGTTTCTATTGCGATAGCGACGAGCTTCGTCTTCGAGAAGGGACCGGCAACTGCTACGTCAACGTGAATACAGTCCGCAGGCGGGCTGCATAGAGCGGAGCCGCAACATCCTTCGGCGGGAGGGGCTAGAGTGCGCGAGAAGACAAACTGCGGGTCCGCGAGCCGCCGACTCCTTGCCCCTCCTGATCCTGGCAACGTACGCTTGAGGCGAAGTGCAAACCTAAAACGAAGGGAGAACGTACGTATCTGCCAAAGCGCGGTCCGTGCCAGCGATCCACCCAACAAGGTGCTCACGACATCCCAGCCGGGCGCGAGCTTGTTTGACCACCCCATCTAGGGTGCGCATACAACCGTCCGTCGTTGAACGTTGGCCGTTTGAACCCTGGTCGTCTCCACCGCGCCGCGTGAGGCGTCGGTGGCTGAAGAAGGACCCCTCTATCTCCACTCCACAATCATGTCTGCAGGGCGCCGAACATGCATGAACACGAGCTCGAGCAAACGCCGTCCGTCCGCCCCCCAACGTTAACGGAACAACGGGTCCGAGTCCGAGGGCAGAAGGGCGGCACCAATTGCAGGTGTGCATCGCGGCCGCCCACAATTTCAAGGACTGCTTACATGGACATGCCACGCGTCTTGGTCGACGTCTCGTCTGCGCTATGCATATGCATGCTGTACCCTGAGAGGGGTGGCCGAAGTCCGCCATAGGGAATGTCGTGGAAACGCGCCGATGATGTGCCCTTCGCACGGAGGTATGATGCTGTCCTAGGCCTCCCATTCTACCCCGGAGACGAGCGGGTACCGTCAGAGGACGCGTCACAGGTGTCATAGGCTGGATGTTCAAGCGTTCACGCGGTCGCGCTCAGCTGCACTTCACAGGGTGCGACGCGCGCGCTCCGGCCAAGCCCAAGCATGGCCACGATGAACGTCGTCGACGTCTTGGGGCGCGAGCGCGCCTTGGCGAAGCTTAAGCTTGCTGCCTAGGAATCTGGCGCACCATATCACCACCAGCACGAATCCTAGGACCAGTGGAAATCTCGGCGCATCGATGAGAATACTTGCGGGCCATGGAGTGGTCGTCCTAGACGACCGGGACGTCCGGCAGTCAAGTCCACCATCGCACCCTGCAGCGCTGAGCGTGCACGCCGTCGTGCGTACCGATAGGGCGACTCCATAGAACCTATCAGCGAACGCCGGTTACGGCTTGTTGGCACGAGCGACGTGGGATAAGTATGCATCGTGGGTGAGCGAGCAGTAATCGATGAGCCGCCACAAAGGTGCTGCGAGCCAGGACGGATCACTGTCAGACCTTGTCACATCGCAACATCGGGGGGGGCTGCGCGCGGGTGCCATGGACGTCGATGAGACGACACAGCACTCTGCCCTGGACAGATCCGACTCCGGAGGGGGTTTCGCGTACGGCAAAACCGGGCTGAGCATTCACGCGTTGAGGGCAGCGCGGGGACCAAAGTTCGAGCCGAAGAGGCCTCGGGTCGACGCAGAGTCCGGACGGCTTCTGCGTACGTCGCCGCCACAGCCGCCTCATGACCTGGGCGCATGCTGTGAATCAAGGAAGCGGTTGGCACTCGACACGAGCCGTCACGGCCATACAAATACAATTGGTCCGACCTCAGCCTCGTTCGAGAAAACAGCCCACTGGGGGCAAGACATCTGGCTTCCGGACGAGCTTCTGGATAGGCGGCCAGGGAGACGACGGACCTTAAGGTGGCCGGAAGGCCCTACGAACAGCTATTACTAGAGCTGAGGCATGGCATGAGTTTCGAGTCGATGGGGAATACCAGGCGCTCAACCCGTTGAACACGCGCGTACGATCACCAGCTGCAAGGGGAAAAGAGACGATACAAGGCCGCTGGAGGAGATCCGGGGTCGCGGTAAAAGAACTGACCGACATGGACTGCCGCAACTCTCTGGCCGTTGACAAAACTGTCGGAGGAGGTGTCATTGAATCTGTGGGTGTAAATAGTCCCGCTGGTTCGCACACAGTACGACGCACAGGAGAGATAGAGAAAGCCGGAGATAAGTAGAGCCTCCGAGGTGGAGTTCACAGCAAGAAGACGCGAGAAGGCTGCCCGGCTGGTCCTCCCAAACAAGCAAAATAGGCGTCTAGTTTTGTCTCGTTCTCGTCCAGAACCACGACGTCGACCGCCATCGGATGTCCACACATCGCCAACCCTTCGCTGAGCCCGCATCCATCTGGCCAGGCATCATAAGTGCATGCAGTCCGTTCTTGAGTGCTCTGTATTCCTCTCCGGTTCATGCTGCAAACGTCCGGTTATCCCCTTCATCGCTCCGAAGCAGCTGTGATGCTTGAACAAGGTCTCCTCCAAAGATCGACCGTCAGTCGAATCGCCCACCACGCCGCCTCGTTCGACGACATCCCATACCCCGCCGAATGCTATCCTAACGACCCCATGTTTTTGGGCTCCCCCACTACATCGGCAAACATTTTTGGGCCCAGAGCAACCACGCGGTGGAAGGTCGATCGCGGTGCCAAATTGCAGCCTGTATGCCGTCGTAAGCCGCCCCTCCACCCTTCTCATGGTCACGGTCTCCGTGCCCGTGTCGACCCGCCAGCAGAATGGTATCTGTAACAACGTTTCGTGTTTTCCAGCTCGAGCGCACAACAGTGCTGCTACATCCATGCATACATACATTGGACATCTCGCGGCCAGGTCCGTCACGCCAAGTGTCCCCACAGTCCACGGTGCCCATGAGTACTACTAGTGCTCATCTCGTCCTAGCCCCAGCCCCAGCCCCAGCCCCATCCTTCCAAAACGAGCTTCACCTGCGAAAACTACATATCACAAGGCGGGGCAGCAGGCTCCGGCTGAGGCGCCTCCTTCGGCCCCTCAGGCTGCGTCGTAGCGTCCGAGGTGCGCGCGGTACCTTCGTCTTTCGTCTCGTCCGGGGCGCGGGCGCGGACATCTGAATCCCCCGCGGTCGCCAACGTGTCCCCGGTCTTGGGCTGAGCCTCGGAGGGACGAAGATCCGGGGGCGCGTCTTCGGCCTGGCCCGCCCTCCCCGTCCCCGTCCCCGTCCCCGTCTCCGCCTCGGTTGGAGCGGTAGCGAGGAGCGCGGCGTTGTCCTCGAACGCAGGGTGGGCGGGAGCTTGAGCCTGAGCGGCTCTATCCTTCTCTCCGTCCTTGGAAGGTCCCCGGGTCTGGGTGTCGCCCGTCCTCGCGTTTGTCGGGCCGGCCTCCTCCCCCTTGCCGGCCTCCTCCTCCGCCTCCCCCGTGCTAGCTGCGGCGGGCTCGCCTGCCCTCTGCTGGGTCTGAGGCTGTGGTTGGGCCTGGGGCTGAGCCTGGGCGTGGCGCGGGGTGCCGAACATGGTGTCGATGAAGTCCATCGCGTTCTCGCGGAGCGTGTCGCCCACGTCTGGGGGAACGTGTAAGGGGCGGGCCGGGAGCCCTAGGCGTTCGAAGAAACGGGGAGAGGGTGAGCGCAAGGGAGTACTGCGGACCTCGAATGTGGTGCACTGTTCCTCTGGGGGAACAGCGGGGGCGGGGTCCGGAGCAGGAGATGTACTACTTGTCAGCGTGTGCCATATGGGTGTGTTTGAGAGGCGGGGGGAAAGGAAGGTACGGATACTTACTTGATAGATTCGGCTGCAGCAACACCGGCAGTGGCGCTGCCGCCCTTTGGCGCATTCGTCGTTGTTGTTGACTGGGGGGCGTCGGACATAGTGGTTTGAAGGCGACGTTGAGAGGCTAATGGGCGGTCAACATATGTAGTCGGAGTGGGAGGTGCCACAATGACGTAGCGCCAAAGCCCAAACTGTAGTGCGTAGTGCGGAGGCCAACACTGACATCACGACAATTGGAGTCTGGGTCTGAGTCTCTTTCATGTATGTCACGTCGAACATATATACTGACCAGCGCAGTACGCAATTCCAAGAAAACAAAACAACAGCTCGAAAACTACGGCATTCCGACACGGGGAATCGAACCCCGGGCTATCGCGTGAGAGGCGATAATGTTAGCCACTACACCATATCGGATGGTAAATGTGTCAAATAATGTGGTTTGATTCCATTTGTCGGTGCCACCTTTAGTCGTTAGTCGAAGTCTGAGTGGGACTTTGGGTACAACTTGGACGCACAGACGGCTCCTGTACCGCCTGGTCACGATTGGTTTCTCTTCGCCAGCGACTAGTTGCGACCATGGCTGAAGACATGTCTCGACCCACCATCTCTGCTCCGTATCCCCCGCCCCCTCTCACACACGCTCCTTCTGCAGCCAACTTGAAGGTCTCTACCCCACCTTATTCTTCCCCTGCGCTCGACTTGCTCATCTATGCATCCTAGCCATCAGCATCCCATCGCGGAGGCACACGCTACAAGGAGAAGTCGGTGGTATTTCGCTCCCCTCCAGAGGCACATGAGGACTGACGACGTGCAGGTTCCAGTCGTTGAGGGAGAAGTACGACCAGGTCACCGCGGTACGTCTCCTCTATACCTCTGTCTAACTCTCCTCCGTGCATTCTCAACGCGTCACTGCCTGTACAGGCACACTCGGAGTACGAGCGTGCGCTTTCGCGCGCCGACGAGAAGCTCAGGCGGCTCCAGGAGGAGTGCAAGTACGTCCCTTCCTCCCATCCTCTCTCCCTTCCCCCCACATAACCTCCTCCTCCTGCTTCCTTCGTCCCCCATCCTCTGCACATCTCACCCCCCCAACCCACCTACCTACAGCCTCCTCCTCGACGCAGTCGACATCGCCGTTCCCGCCCAGCCCAGCCTCGTCCACTACCTCAAGTCCGACCCCATCGCCCCCGCCTACTACTCCTACACCGTCCCTGTGCCCCCTGCGGGCGCCGAGGGGCCTCCACCGCCCTTCCACGAAGGCGACCCGGCACTCCGGCCCCCCTCCCCGCCCCCCAGTGGCGGCGGCGTCGGTCCAGGTGCAGGTGCAGGCATGAACACGCACGCCCTCCCGCCGCAACCGCAACCGCAACCGCAACCTCCACAGCACCTCCCGCCTTCCACCCAGCACCCGCATCCGCACCCGCACTTGCTGCCAGAACACGCGTTCGCACCCGCGCCCGGCCGGCACGCGCAGGACGCGCACCTGCAGCCCATCCACGGCTTCGCGGTCGACCAGCTCGGCGAGCCCCTCGGCCACGGCCACGGCCACGCGTTTGGGCACCCGCACCAGCCCCTACAGATGCAGATGCAGATGCAGATGCAGACGCACACGTTCGAGGCGGTCACCGTCGTCCCCGCGCCTGCGCCTGCGTCCGCGCCGACCCCGGCCCCAGCCCCGAGTGGGAGAGGGCGCGGGCGCGGGCGGGGCGGCTCGGCGTCCGCTGCTGGGACGGCTGGAACGGGGCGAGGAAGGGGAAGGGGAAGGGGCAGGGGCAGGGGCAGGGGACGGGGCGCCGCTGCTCAGGCGGCTGCTGCTGCTGCTGCTGCGGCGGCGAATGGGCACCAGAATGGTACTGGTCGGGTGAGTGCTGTGGTTGTTGTTTGGGTCTGCGTGTATGGGACGTGTGCTGAATGCGGGGTTGGGGCCGTTGTCGGTGGGTTTGCAGTGACCAGTGACAGCGACGGTGACCTAACTGGCTCCCTCCGAGGACGTTCTGGCGGCGGGCGTGTGGTTTGTGTTGTAAATGCTGTTTTGCTCTCCTGGACTCCTGGATGTTGTTTAACGTTTGTTGTCACCGTCTATCGTAGCTCGGATGTTCGCTGCGCTGTTCGGTCTTCTGGGACGGCGGTCGTTTGGCGTGCAATCCCCGGGGGTACATATCTCGTGGCTGGATACCTTGTGCATAGCCAAGGCTGTGTGCGCTGGCGCTGTACTCTTCGGCTGCCAAGTCCGCCATGGCCGGAGCTCGACCTCGGCCAGACTTCAGAGCGTAGGTATCCGAATCATCGATCTCGGTGGCGGTGGAGGCACTGCTGTGGCTTACGGGGCTAAGTACTTGAAGACTGTCGTCGACGTCTCGACACTGGCGTTGATTGGGTCATCGATGGGACGTAACTTACTGGTGGGTGGGCTTCGTTCTGAAGTCGGCATCGCACGCACTGATATTCCTGTCACGTTCCCAGCCATGGAAACTTGAGGCGAACGTTCTCATCTTCGCTGATCCGTGCACCTGGCGTCGACTGCCGGCGGAATGCCAGTGACTTGGTGTGAACATTCCCATCTCCTTCCACTCGACTCTAGTCGGCTTTTGATCAACGACGGGCAATCGTAAGGGAGTAAACACGAGCACGAGTCTCCGCGATTCCTCAGGCTGCGACCGGGCGCCGAGTGAGCCTCAGCCCCTGATCTGCTAGGCACTTTCCGCGCTTCGAGTGATTCCTCCCCCGGCCGGTAATTTGATCCAAGCTGCACCAGACTGACATCGTCCCTCAGCGCGTCACCCACGACGCCGTACCACATGGAACAGGTTGGCGCCTCGCCTCCTACATAGGCCAAGGAGTGTTCAGTGTTCCCGCGCTCCATTGACCTCCGAGCGGAAGACGGCTCTAGCATCTGGGATCTGTCACCGCAGGGCTTCTCTCGATGGCAGGTGCGTGTCGCGGTGCTGATGGGCGGCGCGCCATTGCCATTGCCAGCTGTGAGCTGTGGGGTGCTTTTTATCATCATCTGCGGGAACCTGAACCTTTCGCTCGGGTCCCTCGCGGTCTCTCTGACTCGGCCTCTTTGCGGCTCTCTCCCCTCCCTCTTTGTCCTCCTCCCGTGCTGTCCGCCTCCCCGTTCGTCCTAGATTTCATACGCAGTCATTTCCGAATAGAAACCGGTAACGACCGTCGACGTCGTGCTCAGCTCTCCGATGCCTTACAAGCGGCGGCCGAGGCCGAATTGTTTCTTGCTGGGAGCGACCACCGTCGGGGCGGCGGTCCTCGCTGCGCTGTCGGCCCAGTTGGCGCAGGCTGGCAACACCACATGCGTCAGTAATCAGCTAAGCTGGTACACCGATGTTGTGGGAGAGTCGCCGTGTAAGTTGTCACCTTGTGCCTTCCGTCCTTCCTTCTTCTCATATGCAACGACAATATTAATATCAATGTTGCTCTCTCGGCGGCTAGGCGCGACGTACCAGCGTCTACGGCAGATATGCAACAACGACTGTAAGCAGCCCCATTTCCCTTCCTTTTGTCCGAGTATAAAGCACGCTGATATCCTTCGTAGACCAAGTTCCCAGCTTCGCATCGACCCCGCCTGGCGATCGCTGTGACGATCAAGTATGTGCGTAGTGTTCGCTCGCGCTTCGTTGCACCCGCCGTCCACGGCGCGCTTACGGCTGGCTATATGCGCGGCGTGCGACCTGAATTAGCTGAATGCTGTTGCAACATGGTCGCATTCCAACTCAGCATGCTGTGCATGGTGTGAGTCCCAACTGCGTCCTATCTCCCCCATAAAAACCAAATGACGACTCGGACACAAGGTGCCAGCAGGACAAGCAAGACTCGGGCGGAATCGGAATCGACGCGCGTGAGTGTTCAAGCCCACTTCGTCCCAGGGCTTTCCTCCCACAAGACTTGACGCACCGTTTGCCAGCTGTGAAGGGCACCTACACGGTGTACCGGGGGACGTGCGGGCCTGGGGTGAACCACACGTGAGTCGCGGGATGGGGGCACGTGTAGTGTACACGGGCGTTCTCATGATGGCGCTTCCATAGGCTCCCGAGCGACCTCCAAGCCGCGATATGCAACGAGAACATCCGGATCGACAACTTCCTCTACGACAGCTGGGACGACGGCACCTGGTACGTCCCTCGCACCTCCACTCAGCCCCCTTATGTTATGGGTTATGGGTGGACGGCTTCAACTCAACTCACGAGGGGATCAATCCGCCAGGTTCTAGTACGTCGTCATGGTCTGCCGTGTTGCTTTTGGGCGTGTTTCTGACTTTGGACTTTGGAATCTGGTGTGCGATGGCAGCGTGTGGACGAAGGAGAACGTGGAGAAGCTGCACGCGGCGAACAACAACAACACGTTCACCCACTGCCCGAACCAGATCTCGCCGTCCGCCACCCCGACCAGTGCTACCCCCACGTCATCGTCCACGTCGACTGCGGCCCAGCAGACGCAGACCGCCGTTCCGACCTCGCAGGGGTCTGCGATCAATGCGCCTGTTGCAAGCACGTCGACGACTTCCGCATCCACATCCACGTCGTTCCGGGGGGTGTCCTCGATCTCGGTGAGTCGGTCTGCTCCCCGTGGAGTCGTGCATCACATGGTCCCGCTTTGACGTCGTCGTGCATCGACTCAGCGTTCGTCGGCCTTGAACACAAGTGGTAGTACAGGCGCGCCAGTCCCGCCTACTGCGGGAACGTCGACTGGGGAGTCGAGTCCAAGTTCGGTCAGTAACTCACCCTTCCCTTGTGGCGCACTGCGTCTCACGTTCTTACCCCCCTCACACACCTGCCCATACATTAGAACTCCCCGTCAAACGCATCTCCCCAGACCTCCGACGCGGACTTCGGAGCGGGCGGACAGTCCAAGTCCAAGTCGCGCACGTCCATCATCGGCGGCGTAGTGGGAGGCGTGCTGGGGCTTCTAGTCGTCGTCCTGGCCGTCGTCTTTTGGAGGCGCAGGAGGCCTAGCGCAGTGAGACTTCGGGGGGTTCCAACCGACGACTATGTCGGATCCAACTCCACTCAACACGCCCCGCTAGGTTCGCTCGGCCCCAGCAGACGAGACGTAGGACGTGAGTATGCGTATACACCTCTCATGCGTTTCCTCTTTCTCTCCCCCTGAATCGCGCCGACGTTGTGTGGAGCTCATATCCCCGCTTCCAGGCCCGACGTCGCCGCTAGCACACGCGGACGACCCGTTCATGTCCGAGCCGTCGCCCAGAACACTGGCATTTGGAACAACCGTGGCCCCGGGCGGCGGTGCACTTGCGCTCACGCGCTCCGCCCCGCTCACCGAGTCCTCGCTCCGGCACCACGACGGGGGCCCGCTCCTGCCATCTGGCGCAGGGCTCACGCGCTCCAACTCGGGGCGCCTCCCGCCCGCGTACGAGGACTCGTGGGACAGCGGCCGCACCACTCGCACTGGGGCCCGCACAGCGCGGGATCCAACCGCTGGGTCCGAGTCCGCGCCGACATCGGACTTCTCGCGCTCGGAGGTCTCGGAGGGCCAGAGCACTGGCACTGGCCAGACGGCGTCGCGGTACGGAGCAGCAGCAGCGCGGGAGAGCGGGCTTGAGGGCGAGGCTGGTGACCCGTTCGCGACCCCGACCCCGACCCCGGCCAGACGCCGTGCGCTGCCGGTGCCTACTGGGGCGACGGGACGAGAGTTGGGATTAGGATTGGACACGAAGGACCCGTCGCTGTTCGATGGAAACGTCTGAACGGCGAACGGCGGACGCCGGACGGTGAGCGAGGCTGGTGCGGACCTTGCATGCACGGATACGGTATTTTTTTATATTTTCTCCGCGGTAATAGTACTGTAATGCGCCTCTCCATACGTCTTGGTCACCCACTCCCGCCGCATATGAATCATGGAGCGTGGCGTGAAGGGGAGGGGTGGAGAAACAAACATGTGAGTGCCCCGACCCGAGCCCTCGTTCGCCCAGGGCTCTAGTACCCCCGCTCGAGCGTACCTCCTTCCCGATGGCCGCGCTAGTACCCCCGCTCGAGCGTACCTCCTTCCCGATGGCCGCGCTCGACGCCCCCGCGCCGCTGCCCGGCTCGGAGTCGGACCTGGACCTGGACGTGGTACGTTCGTTGTTCGAGGGTACTACTAATACGTGTTGGACTGACTTCACATTGAAACTGTAGGCTCCGAGTCGCCACTGCCCGTGATACTCCTGGGTCTCTCGTACTGGGTTCAAGCATCCTGACGTCGTCATCATCATCATCATGCTCAGCACTCTGTCATAGCACAACAGGCTCTGCACTCAGGCTCCCTTCACTATAAATCTATGCCAGGCGTCGAATATGGTCAAGACGGCGTCGTGCGTGAAGGGCGGGGGAGGCGGCCGCGGCCGCACAAGGTGATGAAGATCCTCGCCCAGCTCCTTGACGGCATATTGCACAACCGAGTTTTCCGTGTCGTCCTCGCCAGTCGGAAAACGGCGCGCGAGGAACCTATTCCGTATCACCCTGAAGAGGCTCGCAAAACACACCCACGATGCCCCTCACTGTCTCCAAGTCGGAGGTGGTGGTGGTTGAATCTAACTTCTCGATGTACGCGACGATGTGCGCGTATCCAGCCCGAGAGAACAGGGAGAGCCGCGCCCTCAAGACGGCTTCTGCAGCCTGGATTCTTCCCCGAGTCAAGCTTCTGGCCCGCAGGGAAGAGCTCCTCGAACTCCTTCTTGAGGCCCTGCCTGTGGACCTGCCCCATGGTGGAGAGCGCTGCGGCGTCTCGTCGAGCGCATGCTTGTAGACAGCGAAGAGGAAGACGCACGCGAAGGACTCGACGTCGTGCTCCTTCGCTCGGGGGATGATGGGTGCCGCTTCATCCTTCTGTGCGGAGTTTGCATCTTTGATCGATTGTAGCAGTGGAGGACACCATGAACACCAATGTTCCCTGTCGACGGTAGATTTAGACGTATCATTAGCGTTTCTCTATTCCACTCCTGAGAAGAAGCTACTCACGTCGATGTCCTAGGACTCATAGGGAGCCGTGCGAGGTGCCTCCATCACTCGTGGTCCGGATTCTGGGCATGAAAGTTTGGCGAACTCGAAATCGGTCAGGAAGCCTTCCGTTTTAGCAACGCCCGGCGCTGTCTCTGACTCAGGATGCAAACGGATGAGGATATTGTCTGCATTTATGTTGCGGTGCAATATCCCAAGTGCACCGAGGTCTCTGTGTGCTTTATATATATGATGTGTCGAGCAGGGAGTGCTGCCGGGACAGCGCGAGCCCCACCCGGTCCGTCCAGGTGAGCCAGAACGCACTCCCGCAGAGGACCACGCCATACACGTAGAGTTGGAAGGGCAGACAGGTGAGGAGGCTGCGCGCGTGCTCCATCGCCTCGCTGAGGGTGGTGTTCCCCTGGGCTTTGCCGAGGGGGAGGGAAGGCGCATCGAAGATGCAGCTCTTGACCACAATGTACGAGACGAGGTGGCGGGTCGCTGTATCTACAGACTTCGCTCCTCCGCCAGTGCGCTTGAGGAGCGCGCTGCCTTTGAGTGGTCGGGGACGCTCTGCTACCGAGAAATTGGGTGCGCCGAATCTGAACGCGCTTACGTCGACGAGTTTTTCCGCTAGATCTTTGTCCTGTGGGTAAACGAGAGGGGTGTCGTTGTGACGACGGTCGCCGTTGCAGACGAACTGTCGGTAGTATTTTCTCTTCCGACCTCCCAACCTCGCGCTCAGCGCCCCGTCTATGGTGTCAATAGTGTTCGTCTGTAGATAACTACAGTCAGCGTGTTCTGAGATCGCAACTACGTGACACCGGGTATCGGTGACTGTGAAAAGGAGCACGCACTATCGACCGAAACAGAGCTTCCTCGAGTCTCCGGTTAGCAGCCTTGGTTGAGAGGACGTGTGTTCCCAGGGAGTCGTTCTGACTCCCATCAAAGGCCTTCTGTGCAACGTCTCTAATCTCGTCCGGGTCCTGCTTACACTCCACTTCGACTACTTCAGCGACATCATCGACCAGAGCGGCGTCTCCCGAGAAGGGGGTAGCGTTGCCCGAGAGAAGTTTATTGAGAACCTCATCCTCATCATCGTAGAAGATACGATCCTGAGTGGGCTCTTCGCTAAAGTACGACTGAGACTCTGTAGAGGAGTCATCCAGGACGGAATGGGTGGAAAAGGGATCTGGACGTTCATCGTAGTCAGATATTATCTCAAAAAACAAATGAAAGACTTCCATTTGTTCTGAAGTGTTTATAGGCTAAAATGAGCCTGTTAGTAGACAAGGACTCAAAGCTTTAGGAGCTAAGTGGGAATGGTACTCAGTGTGCTAGATAGTACTGACCGGGTTGTGATGGAGGTCAGTCAACATCGACGAGGCGGCTATCAAGGTGACGATCGATCTTGACTGCAGTGGATAATCATAGTCTTGAGGGGCCACGTGCTGCGTAACATGAAGTCGAAGCGCGTCGCTTCCCGAACACGTTCTCCAGACCGTGCCACAAAGCAACTCTGGACTGTACGGCATGGATCATGGTACTACTACCAGTACTACACTTGATGGTCGGTGCCGAGACGATGTCAACTTTACGACAGTCGTGTGAGTGCAGGTGTATCCTTATGTGGAACGTAAGAAATCCTAGAGATCAGCTCGTCGCAGACCTGACATGCACGCATGGATGCAGAGTAGCCTGAGAAAGCTTGGCAAGTGGAGCCGTTGAAGTCGTTGGGATGTGGTTAATACGGCCCGAGCCCCGACGGACCAGTCAAAGAGGCTGGGCGCTACGATAGCAAAAATGGTGTGAGCCGCTTTCTGCAGACGACAACTGGCTCGAACTTGACTTGTCTCGCGGACTGCGTACTCTGATATCTGTGCTTGCTTGGGTGAGACTGTGGGTTCCGTTATGATTGCGGAAGCAGCAGCTGTGGAACAGGACGATGTTTTCGAGCGCCATTCACAACTATACTTCTCCAACGGCAACATCATCCCCTCACTCGACTTCAGCCGCCCGCTCGCCTTCCAAATGCCAACTCTACCGCGTTCATAAGCCATTCCTAAGCCACAACTTTCCCCTCTTCGCAAATCTCTTCGCAGATGCTGCCCCCGGAGACCTGTATGATGACGTGCCGGCGGTCGAGATGATCGGGGACATGGCAGTGGCCCTCGCGAGCTTGCTGACGTTCATCTACAAGTTGTCGTGAGCTCCAACGCATATTACCTGATTTCAGTCTTTACCTGCTAATATTTCCAACAGTGACATCAAAATTCGTCGCTGGGACCCTGACACGCCTATCGCCGTCAGTCCGCATCGTAGACATCAGGTGCCACGCGTCCGCCTTCCAGCAAGCCCCTCGCACAGGTCGTCCCGGAGCCCGCGTCCACGACCCGCTTTGAGCTCGAGTTAGGGTGCCCCAAGATCCTCCTGACGGCATTCTACCAGCTCTCGCCCACGGACGTGACGCACGACTGCACCGACCTCGTGTCGTGCTCGTCGAACTGGCAGACGCCTGCGCGCTGGTCGCTCCTCGAGACCCCGGACTTGCTTCGCCACCCCCACGGTGGGAAGAAGCTGCTGCAGCACGTCGCGTCCGCGCCGGGCGACGAGACCCTCATCGACGTCCTGTGCTACCCGTGCCTCCCGTGGTGGGAGGACGCGGGGGTTCCTGCGGACGTGTGGTGGGAGATCGAGGACGAGCGGAACGAGGAGGCGTACCCGTGCTACACCCTGCTGCGGCGCATCTTCGAGGCAGCCTTCCGGGAGAGGTCGCCTGGGGTGCGGGACCCGCTGAAGGCGCTGAAGGAATGCCTAGACTACGAGAAGATTCCGGGGATCGCGAGGGCATCGTCATTCAAGAAGAGCCTGTGTACCACCTGCGACTCGAACTTTAGAGAGTGGGTTCCCGAGGTTCGACAGGAGCTGTGGCAGAAGCTCCCGGAGTACTTCGAGGTGTCGCTGCCTCCTCCTCGATAGCTCCCATGTATCCTCGGTTTTATCCATTGCGCCTTCATTCACTCTTGCCGAGTTACATCCCGTAGAACTTCATTCACAAGGCGGTCCCTTTCCTGACCTGTCCCAGAGAGCGTCGACAAGAGCTCACTCGCGTAAGTCATCATTTGCCCGGGTCTCCAGGATATTTGCTCACATTTATCACGAAGGGGTAGACGTTTCCAGTCGGGGCTTCCACAATTTGAATATCATCACCGTCCAGATCTTACACTTGTCTTCGGTCTGCCCTTGTGGGCATGGTCGCCCAAGACTACTCGTCCACTCTGGAACCATGAGGCGGGCGAAATACGGGATCCCGCTGACAGACGCACACCCGTCTTCTCGCGAGCCGCATGTTCCCGTTGGCTCACGAGGCTCCATCCGCCATCTGCTTCGCTTTTGAGTTCCAATATCAAAGCCCTCCTACTCTCGTTTTATCAGCTCCCGTCCACAAACGCCACGTCTGAACGCGACCAAGCTGATTCATATGAAGCTCAGCAGATCTTGCCCTCCTGACCGGGCTTCGTGCTGTGGCTGCTGTTCGTCTTCGGGGTCCCACCTCGCCCGAGGTCCCGCAACTGCTCTTTCGCGTTGTTGCATTTCGGACACCCCGAGACTCTGGTGCACTGTTCTACAAGTCCTGACCCTCGTGCGTCCGGATACTGCGAACCTGAACAAGGACATCGCGATGCGCGCCTCGGACGAGCCACGGTAGACTTCATGGCCGCTTATTGCTTATTACCCCTTGCTCGCCTCCTGTGGCTTCGAATCGGAGGATGCCACCAACTCTTCCTGACGCGTGGTCTCTGCACCATCGCACCTTCCCACCACCCATACAGGGTCCACGACCAGCTTATCACCAGAAATAGCTAAAGCATAACCCAGGCCTTCACAAGGATAAGCGAATTCGCTTGTGCCGACGATCACATCCACGAAGCGCAGGCCAAGAACGCTTCGGACCCACTCCCGGTGAAAGTTCACCTCATAATCATCCCGACGTCCGTAGCCTGACGCTATCACAACCATAAAGCTTATTCACGCTATCCACTCGAGGGAACCCGAAGCTCGATTGCGAAGCAGCACATTTCACCGGGGTGCCGCCGAATTCAGGAGTCCGGAGTTGTGCCATCATGCATATGCTGGCCCGCGGGAAGCTCTTCAAGGCCGCGGTCGAACATGACTTCTCTTGGAGTCGCAATCTCACATTCGAACATCACATGGGGTTACCAACAGTGAGACGCGCGCTCATAGATAGGATGTATTGATCTCTTCCGCCAGTGTAGCAGGTCTTGGACTATGGGCTGGAAGAGATTGAGCATTGGCCATGCGCGGAAGCGTGCTATATATCATCGTTATGGCCAATGCTGAGGACGTCTCCAAGCACATCAGAGAGGAGCCCGCCGCACAACCTAGTGAGGACCGTCAATCCAGAAACCGCCGGCGACAATAGCACCTCAGTCAGAGCGCGCGGCAACTCTGACCGTGATTGCGGTACAGAACGAGCTGAGTCACTGTCTGAGGCGTATGGATATTCTGGATATTCTGCATGCGCGCATCACGAACGCGCTATCCCGCTAGCTGCCCATCACTGCATCGCATGGATTTCAGGGTTCTCATGGATGCTTTGAGTCCGTACCCGGCATCCATCTAGCGCTCCCCCCATGATCCGTGTGAACAGAAGCAGAGCCCATCCGTCGGCAGGCTTCCCGGCGCAGATATACCTGGAAGGCCCGTGCCCGCTGCCAAAAGTCTAAGGCCACGGGTGCGGCTGATTTGTCGCGGTCTTCCCGGCCACGGACTGCGGATCGCCTATTTAGTCTCGTATTCTTCAGGTTTGGTCCCCCATCTTCACGTCACTCGCGTCCTCCTGCGGTCGCGCAGCATCTTTCATTCAAAAATGCACTTGGGAGTGGGTGGTGCTCATCTGAAGCGACTTTGAAGAGGTGCTCACATCCTATGCAGGCCATGCTCAGCTATCCGAGTCCCTGCAGCATCTGCCACAAGCATGGCTGCGTCCAGGTACCTGTCGATCCGTCGAAGCGTCCACGCGTTGTATTCAAGACTAGCTGTCCGACAGGACCATCAGCAGTGGTGCTACATGGACGACGGCATCCTCGCCCAGACGGTGCTAGAGGGTCTCGAAGAGGTGGTGAATTGCACATATGCTCTCCAGTGAAGATGCCTCACATGGGCGTTCCTCACAACAGTTCCGGCGCTCCGGACACACCGCAGTGCCCTATTCACCGTTTCTCCAGATCGTCCGCAGCATGGTAGACGCAGAGAGGCAGTACGCGTGGCCGAACACTTCAACTCCCACAATGTGTCCCCCCGCTCTGACCTTTCCCCTCGGGGAGGGCCTGTGCTCGTTCGCCGGGAACGACGTGGACGCCCTGGCGCGATACATGCAGGATGCATACATCGCTCCGCCGCCCTATCCCACACACGGACAGAGGGTTGATGACGGCCCAATCATAGGTCCGGACGTGCGCTTCCTCGACATGTCCTCATCGAATCCACCTGCCCCTGCCGCCAACGCGCCCTACGTGCAGTACGAACCTTGCCCATCGTACAATGCATTCGCGCCGCGGGCTCCAGGATCCGTCGTCGCGCCGCATCGCGCCGCACGGAACGAGGATACGAGCTACGAAATGCAGCCCGGAGTAAGCGTCTTGCAAGTGATCCACATGGTAATTTACTCACGCGTTCACTGCCCAGCCTCGGCTAGTCGAGCCATCTTCCCCCTCCCTCATTCACAGTCACAGTCCCGTCCCGTCTATCTCCGTCATTGAACACCTCGAACAAGGGACGTACCAGCACAAACAACTCCTTGAGGGCACGCCTGCGGGCCCGATCCACTTCAACGCAGGCCTGGGTGTCACCCACGGGGCGCTCGACACCCTGGTCGGTGGCACAGAACCTGCATTCAGCCCGGGCGCGTCCATCGGTATGAAGGCGTCCATCCGGTTCGAGGTGTGTTCCCGCGCGAAGCACGATTCAGACGGCTCCGAGTCGACGACGACCCTGACCGCCCGAGACGACAGCTGCTCCAGCTCCCCCGGCAAGAGATGCGGCAGGTGCGCGTGCGCCATGGAGGAGGCAGGAGGCGAGAGGGGCGACCGATCACGCTGCGCGAGATGGGGGAGAGGGTGTTCGACGAGCTGAAGAAGCTCATGGTGAGTGCGATGCCCATGAACAATGCACGGATATCACATATACTCACATATTCATGGATAGGACCACGTGGAGAGCAAAGGGGACCCGTTGCGACATCGGGGGTCCGTGGTCGACCTCGAGAGGGTGGTTTTGCTGCGCGTCGACCACATCTCCAAAGGAAGCATCCAGCCCATCCTCGGGATCCGAAGCGAGGACTGAGCAGCCCATAATGGAGAGCATGCGATGTCCAATCGCCCGTAAAGGCTTGTTTCCCATCCTTCAGGGTCTTGAAAGGACACTTGTAAAGTAGACCATCACGTACACATGACGCACCGAAAGCGTTATATTCCAAAAGTGACTTCACGACGTATCCACCTGTGTCCCTGCGGTACACAGTTGGCCTCAACCTCACATTCATGGTGACTTGTCCCGACACCCCCTGGCAGACTCAAATTCTGATCCAGCTTGATTTTAAGTCGGTAGAGGGTTAAAACGGGGTGTCAGAGGAGAGCGATTGCCCGCCCACTACTCCTCAGGCGTTCCCACTTCGAAGAACCGCGGGAGCTGTCCCCACAAATATCGTCGCGCCCACGGGACCCACGACCTGAGGCCACTCTCGCACAAAGAACAAAGACTCTTCTTGGATGCCGAGGAGACGTCCGCTATCTGTCGTACTCCCGGGTGCATTCTATCATCGCCTTGAGGGGGTCCCGGACTCCAGGTGAAACCTCGCCGAAGGCCCGCGAGAAGATCGCACTGAGGAGCGCGAAGCACGGACGCTCCTTCTCGTCTAACGTCGGCCGCCCGAAACGCGTGAGCTGTTCCTCGGTCTCTTCAGCGTACTGGGCATCCTCCCACCATGACCATGGGACGCAGGGTGGAATCAGAATGCTGGTGTAGGTGTAACTGTTGTCTCCGTAGGGTCTGGTGTGCTGCGTGAGCTTCTGCTTGCCGCGGAGGATGCGAAGAAGGTCGAGCGGCTTCGAGGAACGACCAGCGGGTAGGCAGAGCCTGGTCGACGTCGTAGGACTCGGACCGGTCCCAGTCGGAGGTCGCGCCCGTGTGCAGCAGCTGGTAGAACACAGCCGGGAGAATCTCCGGACACCCGAACTCATGGGCGGAGCGGATGGCGGATGGAGGCTCGGGGACGGAGTGGGCAAGGGACTTGCTGGACGGCGCGCGCTCACCTGAAGCGGCCTCCACGGACCTCATCGCCTCGATCTCGGCCTCGTGTCTGTCCCAGTCCTCAAGAGTGAGCGACCAGTCATCTTTTACCTTTTGCACGGGGCCCGTCGAGGAGGAATATGTTCACAATCCCGACCGCGGGGCTGATGGCGAGCGCCGTATTAGGATCTCATCGGTGAACATTGACATCTCTGTTGCACTACGTGTGAGAAGAGTCCAGTTTCAAAAGCAAAGCGTTGACATACTAGTACGCGGGGTCGTAGATGAAGCCAAGTAGGCTCGCGAGTCCACGGTATTCCTCCTGCGCGAGATGACTGCTGGAACCACTTTGCTGAGCTCCAGTAGGTCACTGCCGTGGATAACTTGAGCAGGTCGCCTTGGAGGCTGTGAAGATCTATCGTCAACCGAGTGCACCAGCCTCAGTGACGGCTCAGTCCGAGTCCGCCGAACGATTCATGGGAAGACAGATCGACAGCGAAGGAGGAAGGAACGCGCTCGAACAGAGCCGAACCTTGATTCTCAACCTTACCTCAGTGGGCGAAACGGTGGTGCATTGAGGAACGTGTTGTACGTTGAGTGGAACGCGGCGATGAGGAACTTGAACTTGTTTTGACATCTGTCATGCGTCCATGACGATGTCCGTCTCCGCCCGTATTCCAGAGTGATGTGCGCATCATGAATAGGACTGGGGGTATGCCGCATCCGACTGGAGGTAAGTTCTGGTTCGAGGTGCGTTTCAGGCGCGAAGTCATCGATGTCTCCACGGCTGTGGCGTTCAATGACCACAGCGGCTTCCCAGTCAGTTGGCACGGCAGATAAGCATACACGACCGAGGGTGGGGAGAAGAGGCGAGAGAACCGATCGATTACGCCTCGTGAGATGAAGGAGAGGGTGTTCGACGAGGGAAGAAGCTCAGGGTGAGCGGAATTCCGCTTGACATTGCACGCATATACTCACCTTAAGACCATGCCGAGAGCAGAGGCGATATGTTAGCGACTTTGTGGGTCCGCGATCGACATCCAGGGGTGGCTTTTCACCCTTTCGACCAAGTCTCCAAGCACAGCACCCAGCCGATCGCAGAAATCCAACGTGATGCGGAGGCGGAAGGGGTGCCAGTGAATGTGCACAGCTCTGTTCTGGGCTTGGAGTCAACGTCGTAGGGCCCTTGCAAGGTAGAGGGGGCTATGAACGCACCGAGGTGGTTGTTTTCTTGACCGATAGGGGATTATGGATCCATATGTATCTCCGTCTCGCGGAGTTGCCAATCGCCCCACCCCCAACACGTGGCGTGGGGATCAGGCCGCGGGAAGGCCTCGAGGACCATCGAGGACTCGGGTAAATGAATTTTCTGTCAAAGCTCTGACCCGATGGCATTAGTGAGACACTCGACGTAAGGTCAAATACTGCCTTTACATAATTTGGTTTCGGGAGGCCAGCCACTGACGCGATATTCCGTCTCGGCGGGTGCGACTAATGACTCGTGGGTGTTCTGTGTCAAAGAAAACGGACAGAGAGAGAAAAAGACAATGCACGCCTGAGATGCAAGAGAGGTTCGCTGTGGTGGTGAACCAGAGACCCAGGAGGTGGAGGACGCGGCGGAACAACTTCAACAACACGGCAGCAGCGCCCTCAACTGTGCTTATGTCATCACGGCGCCATTGCACACTGCTGAAGCGCGCGACTCAGGCCGGGAGCTCCGTAGGCTCCTTTCCTCTCATCGTTATCCTGAGATTCTAAGCACGACGGATCTAGTGCAAATAAAATATCGTCTAGGACGGCTCGCAGACTAAGAGTTCTCCACAGGCGACATTGCTTTGTCTCTCATGTAGCCTCCGATTCCCCTTGGACCAGCTGAAGCATCTTCACCTCTGAGATGGAGCTCGGTCTCCCCTGTACTACGCGCATATGTCCGGGTTCTGCTACAATCATCCTAGGATAGTGTCAAATCAAATCGCGGTCTTAGAGACGCCACCCGATACTGTACGTCGTCCTCTCAGCAACATTCGCGTCGGCCACTCGATCAGACTCACCCCCCAAAGGCTCAGCTCTATCGCGTCCGTAGGCATATTTTAATGCCTTTGCAGATAATTTCGCGGATGCAGCGCCCCGTGTTCGTTACGATGGCGTCCTAGTCGTGGAGATGATAGCAGACACGGCGGCGGCCTGTTGATGTTCAGCTACAATCCCTCGTGCGTTGTCATCTTCCTCCATCCCGATTTCCGTCCGTTCATGCCCCTTCCAACAGCGAGGTACACATCACTCGCTGGGACCCCAATACACCTATAACCTTCAGCCCCACTATTCGTATCATGAACAGGTACCTCGTCGACGGCTTGCACGCGTACATCGTGCAGATGGTCAAGGAGGACTGGCCGCTTCCTCTTGAGCGTTGTGTAAAGATGACATTGTCGGTGACCCGATGGTATGAGAGGTGCTCCTCATGGAGTAATGGGACAGATGCGAGGCGGAAATCGAGGTCGAGGCCATGGGGGCGGTCAAGCTCTCTTCAGGCGATGGCGCGGCGTCTTCCAGTAAACCCCTCGCCCAATCCGTCCCCAAGCCCGCGTCCGTGGTCCGCTTCGCGCTCGAGTTCGGCTGCCCAGAGATCCTGCCAGCGGCCTTCTACCAGCTCTCCGTCACCGACGCGAACCGCGACAGGGAAAAGCCCGAATCCTTCGGTGCTCAGCGGCACCTGGTCGCTCCTCGATGCTCCGGATCTTGTGCCCGTCCTTCTTCGCAAGAGGCAGAAGATCGCAGACCACGTCATCGCGTTTGGCGCCAACGGCTACATCTACATGAGCATCCTGCGGAACCCATGCGTCTCCTAGTGGGAGGACGCCAGCCCCTGAACAGGCCCAGCCGAGGCCCGAGCGCGAGGGGCGGCTGAGGCTGGACCTGAAGGAGTGCCCGTGCTACACTCTCTTCGATGCCAACGTCTCGAAGGCGTTGCCTGGCGTCCAGGATCCGCTGGAAGAGATGAAGGAGTGCAGACTTGAGTACGAGAGGACCTCAGACGAGGCTATGTCGCCCGCGCCTGCGAAGCGTCGGCTGTGCCCAGAGTGCGAGGAAGGTCTCGAGTCGTGGGTTCCGTGGGCGCGGCGGTACGTTTGAGGGCAGTTGCTGGAGGACTTTCAACTGATAGCTGAGGCGTCGTGAGGATGCGTTAGCGTTGCGCACGAAGGTTAAGCAAACGGTTGCCGGCATAGCCGACAAGCATGGAGCCGCCTTTCCTGACAAGAGATTCTCACAGAAGGTCTGTTTTCGGCTGGTGGTGCGTCCCTGCCCAAGTAGCCCTACCGCGCTACTATGGTCTAACATTTTATTCTAGATGGAGGGCTACCGGCCATTTACGCTTCAACACAACCTCAATACTACGCTCGATGTCATGGGAGCGCATAGCACATCACTGTGAGTCTGCGTGTCCTTGGCCGACTGCATCCCTTCGGTGTTCATTATTGATTGTGCCTAGGAAGATATGCATGACTTCGGCCTTTGCCCGATGTGTTTTCTTCGCTTTCTCGCCTCAGGAGCACGATCGTTCAAGTTTTTGGTTTCACAGGCTTTCGCTGTGTTCCCGGATAGGGTGCATCATGAGTGCCTGCATAAATTTGCGGTGGATATCCCCGATGACGCCTGCATCGAGATCTGCATATATCCAGGCGCCTTGCGAAGGGCGCCGCCAGGGAACCGCAACCGGGATCGCGGTCCGATGAGTCGTTTACGAGGCCCTGGGCCGCGTGTGGGATCGCGGCGTTATACTGATATCTAGTATAGCGCCAATGGATAACCAGGCCTATTTAAGATGTCGAAGCTGCCGTTTTAAGCTGGGATAACTGCTGCATCATGTCTTCTTGATGTTTCAACGCGAGTCCCTCCCTTAGTTTTGTCTAGCCATGGTTCGACTGGATGGATAGACAGACAGCCCCACCGCAGGGCACATAAGGCTGGCCTTCCGAGTCCAATATGCCGTCAAGTTCCCCCCGCCAGACATTCGACGCTCGCTTCACGACCTCTATCGTCCGGGACTGCAAACATGTCTGGCCCCGCACTGAGACGCTATTCAATCCAGCATGGCGACGACCAACACTCGTCCCAGCCGCTCGCCATCGATCCTTGCTGTCTCGACATCCGGACGATGAACGAGGTCGCCTTTCCAGGGCCGGCGCCCCACGAATCCGTAGTCACGTCTCTGCACACCCAGTCCACTTGTCCAGGGCAGTCGCTGTCGCCCCTTCCACCTCGCGCAGACGTTTGGTGGTGTGCATCCTCTTCAGAACTTCCTCTGCGTCATGACCCTTCCACCGGTGGCCGGGATGACGAGACGTTCTCCTCTACTCCCGGCATCGATTCTACATACCCGACCCCTTCGTGGCAAAATGAAGACCAATGTGCCCATGACAACTTCCTCCGGGACCCCACTCCGCCTTGCGGTGGCACAGTCGAACCTGCCGACTTTACTTGGGAGAATCTTGTTGTCATGCCCCGCTGCTCATCTCCCACATCCTTCTCGCAACCGCTGGCTCCCGATGGCACGCTCCCAAATGGGGAGCTCTTGTATCAAACCCACTCGTCCTCCATCCAAGGCAGCGGCACTCTTCAAACGTCGCGCAATAACGTATCAGCTGCACCATCGGTCGTGAGAGAAGTCTCCCAGCCTAGCATATCCTATCATCCGCAAGCTCCAGTCGGGAGTGCCGTCGTGAGTCTCCAACACATGTCTTTCGTCGCGATCCCTGTATTTATCTCTGCGCTGCCAGGTGTTGCGTCAGCGGCGGTACCAACAACGACAATCCAGCGGAATGCTCTCTGGCATATCACCTCAGGTTATCCGGTTTTGGCCCCACGGTTATCCCGTCTCCTCCGTGCATAGGGACAAGGGATTATCGGACTTGCCCAACGCCAAAGACCGTGCATTCCCGCATGCGATGGTGGGCCAAAAGCTCTCTTGGAGGTTCTTGGTACGCCGATCCTCTTTTCCAGCCACTCTCGCTGTTCCTCCACCGCGGGATAACACACTGATCATGACACAACAACAGTTCGACGGCTGGGCGGATTTCTCCCGCCAGTTCAACGTTATAGACGCCAAGGGAGCTCAGCCGACCGTCGAACGCATCGTGCGCGAGACCGCAAAGGCGTTGAAGTGCTTCAAGGTGTGTTCCACACACTTTCTGGTATGCAATTTTGGGAGGCTCATTTTTTTTTTCCCATTCGGCAGAGAGACGAGCCGCGGTTCAGTCACCCATTGAGCCGGCTCGTCATCCTCGAAATCGAGCTGGTGCCTCGCGCGAGTGTGCAAGCAACGATCGGTGTCCTGCCGGAGGAGGAGGATGTAACCGCCTATGCTCACCAAGTTTACGTGGCCCGGACATAGGTTCGAAGTGTCGCGCATCCGATGCCAGGGATGCCTCGCGCTTTTATTTGGTGGTCCTGGTCTGGCTGTGTTCACGATGCTTCGGTCATTAGGGAAAACGTCCTCTGCCAATTAGGTATATATACATCTAATGAGAGCGATTAGTCCATTAGTCTAAAAAACTAGGTCCTGGGCTCCCTTGCCGTCTTCAACACACTCGTTCTGGTATCTACTGCAAAGATCGCATATCTACTTACCGTCTTGGTCCCTGTTGTGGTGTACCATGTAATTCGCTCTGCGAGCACGATCTATCTAGTCGCCTAGGACCTGCTGCAGGGTCAGCCGGTCAACAATGCGAGTATGAAGCCATCAACTTGAAGGGGGAGGGGGGATCCGCGAATCTGAACTCAATGCGAATTCCCATTCAGTACTTTATACTATATCGCAACCGTAGATGCACAAACTAGCAAACTACACTGTGGAGGGGGTTTCACACGAAGTTCACGACACCCATTCTAGGCGAGATGACCGCCACCACCTTGCTGCTGAACTCGAGCAAGTCGCCACCGCGGGTAACAACAAGGTCGCCTTGGACGCTGTCCGCCTTCACCCCGAGCAGTTTTTCAAGGTTGCCGGACGCAAGCGCAAGCGCTTCAGCTTTCGAGAGGGTACCGTCTGCCTCGAGCGCAGCCTGCAGGAAGTGAGTTAGTAAAAGATACATGGCGGCGGAGAGGGGAACACCGCACCCAGGCGAGGTCGAAACGCGCGTTGCGGGCGTCCCAGATCTCCTTGATGCCCAGCCCCACGGTGACGTTGTTCTCGGTGAGCACGGCGACGGCACTCTTTGCCGTCAGCGGCGGGCCAGGGAGGCTGCAACGCGAACGTCAGCGCTGACAGCAAACAAAATAGCGCGCATGCAACCCGAGAACACCTACATCCGCCGCTCCTCCCAGTCGTTGGGGAATGGCCGCGCAGGTGTGAGGATGACGCCAACATTTGCGGCGCCGAGCTCCTTCGCGAGGAGGTGTGCTTCCGCCCCGCCGATGATGGTGAACTTGAGCGAGGTGTGGAGCTTCGACTCGACTTCGGCCTTGAGCGCGATGATCGACGCGATGATGTCCGCGCTGCTCGTCTCGACGACCAGGGGTACCTCGCCCTATGCGTACCTTGTAAGCCGCGGAGCCCAGGCATCGTGCTGTCAGTCAGCTACACACGTACCTTTCTAATCTTTCCGAACCACTCCTTCACGTCGCCGCTCGTCTTGCCCAGGAGGAGGTGACGAAGCGCCGCGATCTGTGTGCTAACGCTCGGAGATCCCACAGGGTGGATCGCGACGTGCACAGCGCCTGCCTCCTGCACGAGCGCGCCCTTCTCAAGCTTGTGGCGTGCGCCAGTCGAGAACGCCGTGTTGAGCCCCGCGAGGAAGCCGTGGGTCTGCGGCGCCACGATGCCGGCAGTGACCCCAGCGCGATACGCCAGCCTGCCATGCCACGGCGCGGGCCAGATCAGTACAGAAGCCTCGGAATGCGGGGCACGGCCGCGGTTATTAACATGAGCAGACAGGACTCACAGCGCGTCCCGGGTAGAGAACTGCAGGCCATCTGCCGCGCGGATGAGCGCACCGGATCCCCCGACGATCTCGGGCACGCCCTCGGTAAGGGGGTCCAAGACGTATCCGTCCTGCGTAGACGACTCCTGGTCGATCTCCTGGAGCCCGAGCGACGCCCCAGTGCTAATGAGCCCCGGCGCGACCGAACCCCCTTCGAGATCGACGAACTCGGCTTCCTCTTCTGGCAGCACGGACAAGGCGCACGCGCTCGCGGCGGAGCCGAAGCACGCAAGCTGTCCGTCCCGCACGACGACGACGCCGGCGGAGAGGGGATCTGACGTGTCGGCGGTAAACGTCTCGCGGACGCTGTAGCCGTCGCGCATGAAGATGCTCGAGACGTTCGTGAACACGACCGTGCTCGACTTCGATTGAACCGGCTCGAGGGGCGGGAGGCCATCGTATTTCAGGGTCGCCTGGACCTCTTTGTCGAAGTTGGGCGTACTTGGGACCTTCTGGAAGGCTGCAGGCTTGGACAGTGGGTGCGGGGCAGCGAGCTGCGCAATTCCATCGATCCAGACTTGCTGCGGGGTTGCTCCGAGTGCCAAGGGATGGCTGTCCCAGAGCACAAGGTCTGCCATGAGCGGGGGCGCAGTCAGAGCTCTATGTTATGAATGTATGTATGCATGTATGACTGGCGGACTTCGAACTTACCCCCGTCGTACCCTGTAAAAATGAGTGTCAACAGCGGACAACAGCCGTCTTAGCTTCGCCTTCGTTGGACGAATTTAATTAGTTGATGCACACCTTCTTTAATGTAGCCTATGCGGTGATCCTGGCCCACAACCTTCGCGGGAGTCGTGGTGACCGCAGCAAGCGCAAGGTTATGCGACAGTCCATAATAGTGGGATTGCTGCGCCTCGTACACCAGATAACGCGAGTTCAACACGGGGTGGTCGGACTGCCAGCAGATAAGCGCAAAAGTTGCCCAACCGTCGATCAATATAACCATAACACGTGAGAAGGGAAGGACCTGCCTTCATGACGACCTGCAGGCCATGATCGGCGAGCACACGAGGCGCGAACTCGGATCCGCGGTAGGCTTCTCGCTTGTACCGCGCCTGCGTCGCGAACAGCGCGATCGCCGGTGGGTGCCCTGGACCAACAAGATCGGGCCCAAGATAAATATGCAGATCAGTGGCTGTGGGCCATCTCAGACATAGGTCCGCAGCTTACCGTACGCGGATTTGAGCGTGTCCGGCACGAGGTACGTCTCGTGTGCGTGGTGGAATGCAGCGATGGGGAACTTGAACTCGTTCGAGATCTGTGATGCGTGGTTTATGTCAATATTTGTCTCCATTCGCATTCCGTTGTTGTCTGCGTACCCTGACTAGGTCATCCAGGTCGACGGTTTCGTAACAATGGGTTTGGACCTGCCATTCTAGGTCAGGCTCAAATCGATCACGGAGCGATCAGGCTCATGTTTACCTTCACGCGGCCCCGAAGAACGTCTACGAGGGCTTCCCACTGAAGATCCTCCGGGTAGTCTCTGAGGCCGGCCCAGTCGCCCCTCGTGGCCTTTGCGCAGAAGTCGTCCTGCGCGTCCCTGATCTTCCGCGCTTGTTCATATGCCTCGCGGAAGGCCCATGCGGTGTCCATTCGGGTGTTGCTGTATACACGATCTGACGAGGACGACATGATTAGGACGAGCTTGGAGCCACTATCGTGTAGACTGACCAGGGTTCTCCCCACACGCATGCCTTCGAAAGTGTCAATAGGTCAGAGAGGGGTGGGGAACTGTTGGTGCATACTTCATTTGGCGGTATCGGAAATGGCCGTGCGGGTCGTAGACGCTGCGATTCTGCTCGTAAGGGTTCTCAAGTAGCATGCCTGTTGGCGCCCGGTCGGCTGTAGGACGAAGCTTGATCAGGATCGCTTGTCCACCAATCGCATTCGCAGACCCCGGTAGAACAAGCGCAGTCTAGAAGACAATGGTGAACGCCATCTCCAATGCCGGAGGCTAGTGCCACTTACTGTGAGACCGCCAGAGATGCTCAGACTATACGCGTCGTCACGAGTGTTCAAGGCATCGAGAGCGCGAAGCCACTTGCGTAATAGCGTCAGTCGCTGAGCAAAAACGCAGGCGTTGAGGGACATACAGGTAGTATAGGCCCTTTGTACGAGTTGGTATCATCACCTCCACGCAGTTCTGGAACGCTATCAACTCCTCTGCAGATGACTGTGAACTGTATGAAGCCTTGGAAGGTAATTCGTCCACGTACAAGTGACTGTGCATGTCGATGATACTATGCAAGGGTCAGTAGCGGCGCGTCGAAGGTAATGCAGCAACGAACCCCGGTGACACCCAACGACTCTGGGCATCGATCCTCATCAAATTGGCGTATTGTCCCAGAAAAGAATCGTTGAGGACGCCGACGTGCTTGATGAGGCCGCCATCGAGGAGAATATCTCCCTTCACGACCTCCAGACCGTCAGCGCCTCCAGTCCAGATCGTGGCGTTCTGCCGGTTGGTAATGTGAGCGTCGACTAAAATCAACGCGGACGGAGAAAAGGCTGCAAAATACCGTAATCAGCGTGGCCACCGTGCCAGGCACGAAGCGGTCTGAGTGCATCCGAGTGTTGAAATCGGAGGGAGGACCCGGCTGCGCGTTGAGAAGGTGGCACTTGTCTAGCCACTCAGCAGCGCGCAGTGGAACCCGGACGCTCTCCGACGACTGGAGGACGGCAGAGTAGAGTCGCAGGTACTGATAGGCGACAAAAGATAAGGCGGTAGCCAGGAAAAGTCGTAGGCCGCGAGACATCCTACGATGCGCTCGAGGCTGTGTCGTCTCGAGGACGTGTGACGGAAGCTTCGCCTCCTCGCCGTGCATGGTGAGTATTGTCGAAGATGAGAGGAGTACGGACGAGACGCGGAGGATGCTATTGCTCCTCGGCAAGCTGGGACCCATGGTCGCATTATGAGTACTTTGTGATGGCGCGTTCAACCGGGCCACTTACTCGACTGAGTCACTGACTCGGCAACACTGGTTGGGTTAGCAATCACCTGGCCTCCTGCTGAAGGCAAGCATCAGTTTGACGTTCGTTGTCTCCCTTTTCAAGGGTTTGAAATAACCTACGTGGGCGGGGGACGGAGACCCTGGGACTGTTGTGATGGTCGAGATGCAACTTCAAGAGAGGCAGGCCCGTGTGGCGCCAGCACTCGCCAGGAACAAGCGGGGCGCTAAGATGTGGGAACTCGAGCAAAAAGTTCCGACACGGGGAATCGAACCCCGGGCTATCGCGTGAGAGGCGATAATGTTAGCCACTACACCATATCGGATGTGTCTTCGGATAGTAATCGCTATCCATGCGGATTAGGCACGATAGTCGTCATCAGTGGAGCTGCTTTCCTCTTCCTCTTCATGCATACCTCCACAGGTCATACATACTATAAGTCGCGTTCAGTTCGACTGACTCATTTCTGTGGCTACGCTATCAACAGGATCTAGCAACTGGCACTGGACAGTTCTCAACGTAGGTCGCCTAGTACTTAGGTCATGCCACCACACCCTCGTCCCTGGCACTGGATCAGAAGATTCAGGACTCGAACTCAATCTGCCATGACCCATTTATATGGCCCTACTTCATCTCCGAAGCGAACAGTCCCTCCTCGAACTCGACCGCACTCATTCCGCAATGGTGCTCCAGCCATTGGCCTGGCCTCCCTGCTCGCATTCATTTCCCGGGCCCCGGTTCGTCTCCGACATGCACCCAAGCCTCTGCTGTCGTTGACTGCTCGGCTCGCTGCCATCGCCATGCGCTCGCCAGATATCTGGCACTTGCCTCACCTGCGCCCATCACGTCAGATCCCCGGCTTCGTCTGGCATCTACCCGATACCCTGACGGCACTTCAATGATAAGCCTTTCTGCTGCCGGAGTTCGATCTCAATCCCCACACAACGTGTTTTCCGCGAGGCGAGCCGCCAAACTACCCGACACAGGGACACACATGGATACATTCGGCCGACCTTGTGGTTCTGGCAATACATTTTTCTAGGTGCGTAGTCGAGTCCGGATCCGGAGCATCTCTTACGTTCTTGTAGTAGCACAAGTTCTCTTCGTCGACTTCGAGAAAGTCTTCCTTCTCGCTTCCTGCGTCCTCTAGGAGTCTTCGGGACTGGTCACTGGTCACCCGTTCTTTCGGATCCCGAGGAGGGGTTGGATGCTGCCCCTCGAGATATGGTCGACGCGCAGCAACACCACCCGCTCGATGTCGACGACCAGGCCCCCGTGCCGCAGCGGTTCCCCTCTATCTTCGCCGTGGTTCTGTCACAGTACAGCAGCCCGTCCCAGGTTAGCATCCCATCATGGCATCGACACTGTTGTCGCGCGGCCAGCAAAACCCCGCTCACCATCAGCTTCCTCAGCACGGCGAACACCGTCTCGCCCATCTCCCTCATCGTGACCGGCCGCCCCATCCGCCCCTTCTGGTCTCCGTGGCGCATGCGCACCTGGATAGAGTGGCCACTAAATTGCGGCAGCTGGGGGGTGGTCGGTTACCGGAGGAGGAGGAGGAGGAGGAGGAGGAGGCTCCGAGTCAGCCGCAGTCTCCGAAAACACAACTGTTCCATACGGGATAGCACGTACCATGAATCGGATAGACGCCTTCTCGCCGATCGTAGCAGCAGCGTCGAACGCGGGCTCCCCGCCATCCGCGAGCGCGGCGAGAGACCCGCAGGAGACTCCCAGGCCCCCGTTGAAGTAGATCGGGCCCGCGGGGGTGCCTTTCACGGGCTGCTTGCGCGGGTACGTGCCCTGCTCGAGGTGCTCGATGACGGAGATAGAGGGGACAGGGCCCGGGTGGGTGGGAACGGGGGGCGGTTCGACGACGTTCTGAGCAGCATCAGTTCGGCACGTCAGAGGGGCGATGAGATCCACAGACAGGCTGACGGAGGGTGCGTCGCGCTTACCACATGCTGTTCAGTGTAGCTGATGTCTTCGTCACTGAGCCCTCTGGGCTCTGCGTCCTGCGGGACGCTGGCATAGCTTTCGGGCCAGCGCGCGAGCATGTAGTCATACTCTGGGGACGAGGCTACGCCCTGCTCGGACGCGACCTGGTAGGGCGGGGTGTGACCGCCGGCGGGATAGTGGGGGGCGGCCTGGCAGTGACACGACGGGGTGTCAGCGGCGCAGGTGCGTGGACCGCGCGATGCCTGGATGTGGCACAAGGATTGACTTACGGATGTGCCGCCCTGCGCCGCCCAGATGTCGGCGGAGTACGCTGGGGGAGAGATGTAGGCGTTCTGCATGCGGTCGGCCAGTGCGTCCACGTCCTTCGCCCCGGACAACCCCGCGGCATTCGCATTGAAAAGCGGCGGGTAGACCATGGGCGGATAGGCGGGCAAGTTGATGTACTGCAGCGGCGAGTCCATCGCGTCCATGCCACCCGCATATGATGCGCTAGCGTTACTGCTGCGCCGCAACTACAGCAAGTAAGATACGAGGGGCGACTAGGGGTGAGTTGGGTCTTCGTTGTCCTAAGGAGAGGCTCAAGACTCACCATCTCCTCGAAGCCCTTCAGCAACGTTTGGAGGAGGGCGCTGTCGTCCATGTAGCACCAGCCGTGCTGCTAGGAACGGAGTGAGTCTCGACGCAATGCTGCGACTCCGTACGGACTATCACGCACCTGTGTACACCCATAGTCGCAGCAGACAGGGCAGGGATAGGCGAGCATGGTCTACGGAGGTAGATATCAGATTGCGCCTTGCTCGCGGGGACGTGGACGCCACTTACAATGGGGTAATTGGATTATAACAGTCTAGTGATCAAGCGGAAGGGCCTGAAAGATGGGGATCAAGACGAAACGTGCAAGGGACACAGTTCAAGCGGGCGGGGGCTGCGGTCTATGGTTTAAGCTGGAGGGGAGAACCGATGGGTGGTGTGGCCCTCTTGTAAGTAAGGTCAAGAGCTGGGCAGCGGGCTTGAGGTTCTCATTTGCAGGGCCGCTGCGCGCCGAGGCCAATGTGGACTGGCTGTCATGACAGAGCCTGCTTCCCTTCGTGCCCTCCGGCTTCCTTTCACACGCGGAACGAGCCGTATGATGACCGCTGTATTCCGATGTCCGTCAAGCTTTGCGGGTGGATATGATCGCTCGTGGATTTGGGAGATAGTGTCCGCGATTCGAGTACATCGATATCCGAGGCGCTTCAAATGGGTAGGAAAAGAGCCAAGAGACAATGTTGCGCTCTAAGGCGTGGCAGATGGAGCTATGTTTAGGTGAAAGACGATGGTCCACAGTGCTGCTCCTGCCTCGAGGACGAGCAGAGCCCCCGCAGTCTGTGGCGTTCGGGATGTGCGCGTCCGGGAAACTCGCAACAGCTTGTGGTTCAGCCCAGCCACCCTTGAGGATGACTGTACGGTTTCCCCTGCTTACTGTTCAGAAAATGCCATGTGATGTTGGGAGATCACGGTTCGGACGGATGGTTTGTTGGATGGCGGTTAATGGCCGTGCTCGAATCTCCTTGTTAACTATTAGGTATGTCCTAGGCTACGATATGATAACCAATATACGCTGTACGCTGAGGAGAAATAGGACGACCGGAACTAGACAGGGAGAGGGTAGGAAACTAGGGACGGGAGATGCAGAGGGGGGAAACCAGCGCACAGGCTGCGGCGTCGTCCACACGGCGATCGACACAGGTCGCATAGTGTCAACGGAGGCACGCGCGCCGGTGGAAGCGGATCGAGAATCAGAGAGAGTATGTCCATCCGTCAGTGTGGAGGATAGCGTGACCGTGAATCTGCACCTAGTCGGCGTGGTATCCACTGTCTTGCTGCGGTCAGGCTGCGGCGGGCTAAACACAGTGTTGGTCGCATAAATAAGGTGGCAGCGCAAGCAGCTTACCACTTTGCTAGCGAAAGCCGCCCTCTCTGGTCGGGTGGTGAGCCAGTCGTGGCGAAGCTTGACGTAGCGCGGCGAATCGTCTTGCATGTGAAATGCCTGCGTTCCGGTTGGAAGGAATTGTCCGAGCTTGTAATTACGAACAGACGTTCATTATGTCTGTTCCCATGGCTTCTAGAAGATTATGAAGCTCACCTCAATGGCGCAGCCATACTGATAATCCGCCCAGAGGTACCAGATGCCGTCCCCTCGTTTGATGTAAATAGTGGCGTCGGGGGTGACGATGCGGCTGAACACAGGAAGTTGAGAAAGGAGCTACAAAGGGGAAGTATAAGAGCGCAGGGACTTAAGAGGATCCATAGAACCTACAGTGGTTTCGGCTTCGGAAGCCATATTGTTGTCGAAGGGCGGGCGAGTGCAAGAAGTACCGACGATAGTTCAAGTTGGTTGGGTGGGATGCTCGACGGGCTCTGTGTGTAAGGGCATCCTATATGGAGAGTAATTTATATGCTAAAGGTGCTCGGCACGATATCTATGCCACTGGACACTGCCTGACTCGAATTGCGGATGAGGGGAAGCCACAGCCACTCTATCTTCGGTAGCGACCGGCTCGCTAGATATCTAGTAGCACGTCAGCACCATAAATTTGAGAGACCGGGAAGTCCGGAACAGATTCTAGGTGAACAGTGGTTACCTCGAGACATGGTTTCGGCCTTCATCTGCGTTTCGAACGCAGGTCGTGAATGGAACGTTGCAAAAGGCAAGAGACAGTGATCAGCGCTTAGCACCGTCGCGACGTGGCTTGTCGGCGCTCTCTGGGATGACGTAACCCTCATGACTCGTTGCCGCAACGCCGCTGGCGCTAGAACTGTTGTCACTGCCGACGGGATGACTCTCACCGCTCACAATTATTCACGTACTGTTGGTCACCGGCACTTGTCACCACGGATATCTCTCTCTTGCTCCACACCTTCAATCAGCAGTTCTTACCCACCACCGCCTGCTACCGGCCTGGGGATATCGAAGATGAGAGCATGGTTCTCCGAAGTAGAGTCGACAGGTTCGACTGTGCCATCGGGAAGTGGAGTCGGGCCCGGGAGGAAGTTGTCGTGAGTGTATTGCTCTTCTTCATTCCAGTTGGTGGCGTCTTGGCTTTGGCACGAATGGTCAGGGTGTGTATGATAGGTGGAATTAGTGCTGCAGTGGGACGATTAGATGGTTTCATCCAAGCTACTAGTATAACCTGGAAAGGGTGGACAAAACCAAATATTTTTGTGCTGCAGGGATCTGTGCATCTCCCGGGCCTAGCAGGCGACACAGGAAGCCAAGTTAAGCGCAGAACTAGAACGCGAACAGAGGCCTCTGAACATTTATGGGTCTCGTGGTGTATGGAATTGGTTTATTGTTGCAGTGCCACTAAATTAGCTCGACTCGAGTTCAAACGAGAAACAGAAACACGACAAGAGGGGCTCATGAGTATGGGTCGCGTATGCTACGAATAGCGGCATACTGTAATTCACACGATGGTCGTCGACCTCTACATCTGAAACCGAGGGACGTATGACCAGTCACAACTTCCATACAAGGATAGCTCACTGACGTGTATGCAATGGATGGACAAACTTGATGAAGCAGGGCCATACACGATGACACTAACTCGCAAGAACAACAAAGTCGAAAACGGGTCGAACGGTGGAGCGTGAGATCACGTCGATGCGACGGAGCACGAGATGCTCCAGCGAGAATGGAACTGGTCTACCGCGTTTTTCGCAATTGTTCTGGAAAGCGATCATCATAACAGTCCGACACATGCAGTGGTCACCGTGCACACTCACAATGAAGTAGTTCATGAATGAGAAGGCAACTTGGGCCAGGCGCCGCTTCGTGAGCTGCCCGCCGCGCAGTTGCCAGCAAGACGTGGCGTTGACGAGTGTACTCGTACCCTTCGAACTGCCAGTGGATTATGATACAGGTGTGGTTTCCGTGGATGCGCAGCGGGGGGGGGACATCGTTAAAAGACATACTTCGAAATGGAATGATACTTTCCGACCGAACGTTTGGCCTGGCATGGACGCCGCGTTGTACTCTGTCAGGAGAGGCGCGTTTCGGAGGAGCTTGCCAGTGACATGGTCGAGCCTGCAACCGTCGCCATAGCTGACGCTAGCTCCTTCTAATAGCTGGGCACAGAATCTCGGAGAAGTCTGTCGAGGGCCACACGTCCCGGAGATGGACAACATTTTGCGAGACATCAACCCGTCCTTGTGCTTTACATGTACACTGGCAATGTGTTTCTACGACAACATCGTTCAGCAAGGACGCCATTCACGCAATCGACGTGTCCACGTACCGTGTTCAGCGAACTCGGGGCATGGGTGAGATTCATCACCTCTGCGCTCTGCCTCGATAGGGTCACATCACTGACGATCGGCTGAGTGAGTGGGGTCTAGACTGCTGAGTGATCCGGGGGCTCCAAGAATTCGAAAACGGCCAAGCCCATGGGTTCCAACTTGAACTTCATCTCTCCTTGGGATAGAAGGTCGGTCCTGCTGAGACAGCAACAGATCGACGGCGTAGGTGAGATCCTGTGATGAAAGACTTGGGGCGAACGAGCCCATGGGGAGTATACTAGGGGGGGAATATATAGGATACGTGGCATGGTAGGTAACGGAAAGTGTCATTGCTCGAGAGGGAGATGTTGATCTATCGGCGGTGACGCATAAAAGCGAATGCTGGGAGGTAGACGGGTTGGGCGAGGTAGAAGAATGGAAGGGGGAGGGACTATGGCGAATTGAGCACGCGCCGCCCAAAGGGCCGTCAGGACCAGGCCCAGTCTCATACGCAGAGGAAACGAACGGTTCGACCGTGGGTAAGCTTGAGGATCGATGTCTTGAAAGGTTTGATAGCCAAGTGTAAAGCTCGGAGCTGGAGAAATTTGGTCTAGTATGTCTAACTGTTGTCCAGGTTCAGAGCGTGTAAGTTGATGATCATTCGGTCCTCCCCGGAAGTCGCACGAAGAGCAATACGCTGAGCATAAAATCGGGCCTCAGATAAAATGTACACGCACAAGGTAATGACCTTGAATAGCGCAGGAGAAATAGAGGTACGAGGAACACCAGACTGCAGGGCAGTGATGGGGGAGGAAGGGTTTATACTCACCACCAAGGTGGCATCGATTTATTCATCCTGGATAACCAGATGCAATTTAGCAAAAGAAACGGAATACGAAGCGCATGCCCTTCTCTGGAAGAACATCCCTGGCAGAGTGGCAGAAGGATAATCTGGGACTCGGCGGAGTCCAACGTTTCACCGGTCCAGATATCGAGGGCCAATGAAGTCACTTGCGAGTCAGCCGTACGCAAGCACAACATTTGAATGTTTTCTGTTGGATATCTGGAAAACAAAGCGGATCCAGTACAACCCCCGCTTCCAGAAACGATTGGGATGAGCTCATGTGCCTCAACCGGGTCTCGGAACTTCGAGGTCCAGCGAGTCGTTCTCATTCAAGTTGGCGGCTTCCATCCCGATCCAGACCGCACCGGCTTTGTTTGAGTGTTACAAAGGTCGGGCCTCCAAGGACTATTTCTCGTGGTATGGTGAAGCTGATGAGGAAAGGGGGCAAAATAGGGCAAAATCTGTGTGTGAGAGAGAGAGGCCGAGAGAGAGACGTTTCGACGACGGCGGTGTCGCGTTGATGATTAATTGTAGCCAATCGCAACAATAGGACGGCACAGCACTTGCGATATTGATTACCGGTTGATGCCCCCTGGTGACGCTGGTGGATATCTGGCTCAAGGCATGGCGCGCTCGGCCGACGTCCTGTAAAACTTCTTATTCTTGACGTGAACATCCGGATGAACCTCAAGCTCGAGATCAAAACCCTCTCCAAAACTGTAATATTAAGCGTAGTATCGTTCGAACTGGGAAAATCGACTTCGAGTTCAATGCGGAGACCATCAACTTGAGGGGCCATCCCTAGTACTCGAAGGGAACAATGCAATCGTATTCACTAGCCATATTAGTTTCGTATGGTCTAATAACGCTGAGCAAGAAAGAGATAGTATAAGTCACACGGCGTACTATACAATACGTCTAGACGATGCGCATTTATATCTATATCATTCCCAGCCCTCGCTCAGGCGCCCCGAATAGCGATGGTGGGCTGCAAACTGCCATCGGACACGCGCTTGACGTCAACGAGGATGAGGTCTTGGACAGAGATAGGCTGGCCGTTTGCACCTTTAGCAATGGGAACATTGATTTGCGCGAGGGCATCCTATGCATGTCGCCATCTGAGTCTATCACGTTCACAGTCAACGCAGCATTCAGACTCACCGCGGCCCTCCCGACCTCCTCTGCGACGATCCCGGCCAGTTGTCCCCGAGTAACAGGGAGGCCACCCCGTTTGATGTTGTGTTGTTTCGCCTTGTATTCGCTCGACTCTAGGAATGGAAACTAAGAATTTTCCAGACGATACGCGGTCAGTTCCTCGACAGCGATCCGATCATGCCGTTGTACATACTCCGAACCTGATGGAGACTTTCTCCTTCATGCTCAAGTCGGCGGTAAATGCCTGGCGATCCTTGTCTCCAACTTCGCCTCTCGCTGCGGAGGATAGGGGAGCGTTGAAGCGGACGATAGTATCCGTCGCAGGGACCGGTCCCTTGCGGTATATCGTCTGTGTAATTTCCCGAATATTAGCGAGGGGACCTGCGCCGTGGTGATATGCTGAATGTCCGGCAGACTGCAGAGAACGTTCGTAAATACAGAGGGGGTGAGCACTATGATATCTCACCTGAGTGAGCGCTTCATTCGCAGGTTGAGTGTTCACGTTGAGCCATCTGCCATCGGGATGCTTGACGTAGCGTTCTCGTCTCTCGTCCGGGTGATACGCCTTGCTTCCGGGGGTGATGACATGATTAGCCTGGAGTTGGAAAGTTAGCTTCCCTGACGTGCTCTGCGAAGAGGTATAGGTTTACCTGAAGGGTGCGGCCGGTACAAACATTGTTAGACCAGTTCCACCATTGCCCATCTTGATGCTTGATGCAAGTTTTCGCCGAAGGAGAGACAATACGACTTCGGGGGGGCAAGTGTGAGAGCAGCTGGAAGAGGGCCATTAAAGACTGAACATCTGACAAAGACGAACCGGACTCACCTGAGCTTCTGTCAGAACCTGGTAAGACATATTCCTGTAGTCTGGGAGCCTTGAAGAGTGAGTCTAGAAGAGTGCGAGCCGATCTTGGGCTGTTGCTAAGTGAGTTCCGTTCTGCAGCTCATCCTCCGCGAAGCAGACGACTTATAAACTCGAAGTACCGCTGACGATATCTTTGCCATCGCAAGTGTTTTGCTGTGGGTAGGACTCGATCAGTGGCATCGCAATGCTCAAGCTCTCCAACACGCTTCCAGGCAATCGGACGAAAACCGAGAGGTTAGCACAGATTATGGTAGCGAGCGGCGAGGACAAAACCTTGTCCCGTTAGAGAACCGGTTGCATGAACGCAGTCAAGTAACCAACCAGCGCGCTGATGATACTTAGGAAACTCGATATCGAGGTGACGGCGCCGGACGTTTCGAGTGCTCAGGTTAGTGGCCGTGACGGAGTTCTCGGTCTTTGTACCTATGCATGACCACTGTGCAGTGAAGAAAACAAAGAGTCATTCCTGATTGGAACCTGTTGCGGGGGCAACGAACCAGTATGAGGGCATAATCCAACGGGTGTCTTCGCGTTGTTATTGAAGACATTCCGACGAGCTCGAAATTGCTTTCCACAAGCTTTTTGCAAAGCCACCCCGTATGTAGCGTATTCCTGAATTCGAAGCGTCAATAACATGAAACTTTCGTCAAGTCAAAAAGCGAGGACAGTACCGGAGTTCTCGATCGCCGACCATTGAAGTTGAACAAGATCATCATGGGGCGCCGCCACACAGCACGACATTCCCCGGTATCTACGGGTCGACTGATCTCAGTGCCACTGAAATCTGTTTCTGACCGTCCAAGGTGTTCGGGCTGGGCCAGTTCATCGCGATTAACGTTTCGGAAGAAAGTGGTCGGGACCGCAAAGCAGTAGTGGGCCAGCCTGGCATTTGCCGGGTCTTTACGTGATGTGAGTTCGTAATCACCCTGCGAAGCTTTCTTTCCACGCGGCTTTGCCGCGGCTGCGAGGTGCGAATGTGTCCTATCGCACTCTGCAGAGTTTCTACATAAGCCTGGACGAGCGATGTATGGTCGTAATCCCGACTCCGCAGGACTCACAAGCACAAGGACTTGTCTTGGAACACTAAGCGCTCAACTTGAATGGTGCAAACCACGCATGGACGGAGAGCTGGCAGGGCCGGCCCTACAGATCATCTCCGTAACAGTCAGTAAGGAACAAATAGTACAGCTATTTACACGCGACTCAACGTTGCTAGAGCCTTATCGTAACCGGCTACCAAGAAATCCGAAGTCAGTGGTCCTGTCACTGGATCTGCGACATGGGGCCGAGGCAAACCACGTTCAGGGCTCACCTTCACAAGCCCAATCCTGTCAGAATTTTGATGAAAAAGCCGAGTATGGCATGAGGCAGGTAGAGCCTTTCGCTTTGGTTGATCTCTAATCGCGCCTACGCTCGACGACTGCACAAGGCCCTCGTCCAGAGTGCTGCGAGATGGCGACCACCCCCGCCTATCGGATGATGGTCGAGCTTGACGTTTCGAAGGGAGAAGTACCCATCCATCCACACGTTTTAAATATTCGAGTCCAGGGGCCTTGTCAGCGGGGGGGAATACGGCCCGACTTCCTGATGGAAAATCGTAGGACACCATGAGACGCCTAGAGAATGCTCAGAACAGAAGGCATTCGAATCGCTGGGGAGGACGCACATAGGCGAAGTACGAGTCCGACAATGTTGGCAGAGCAGCACGAAGTGTCGCGCGTCACCCAGCCCCATCGTGAGCTTGTATTTTGAGCCGCTCTTCTGATGCGTGACTGCAGTTCCGCTCGGAAAGTCGATGGTTTGCTTGGTCGTCTGTAGTCCAGTGTTAGTAATCCTCACACTTCACACGTAAGCACGAACACATTTAACCGACCGCGACGTGAACTGGAGCTGGGGAGTCGAGAGACATGGCTGGATTGCGTGGGCGTTGTTGTGGCGAGCATGGTCTGAGGTCCTTATGTTGGGAGGATTGGCGCAGCCTGAGTCTCTGGATAAAGTCCGTGAACGGAAATTATGATTCGTATATCTGCCATGAGGCCTAGGAAGGGCCCTCGTATAGTCGTTCCGGACACGAGTGTCGTGAGCCCTCCAGGTCTGATGTCTTTAATAGAATCGATATCCTCTGCTATGCAATGTGCGCTACACAACATATTGGGCTCCTTGCACGGCCACGGAATACCGCTGCGGAAGGACTTACCCACTAGATGAACGGCAAACTTGAAGGAGACACCGGATATCCGGATTGACAGCGGATTCAGAAGGAGAAGTCAAACCCTGGTCTGGACCGGCCCCTTCCGCTTTCGGTCGCACGGTCGGTGCCGTAGATGTCCAAAATCAGCAGCAGCAGCAGCATCTTTGTTTTCGAGTTCGCAGCCAGGAGTCGGTAAATATCTCGCGCTATTCGAGTCCGCCAGATGACCGATTCTCCTGAGCTGTTGAACTTACGAGTAAATGCAGACGCTAGAGCCCCGACGAGGGAGACATATCAGCGCGGATTGAGATAGATTGAGATAGACTCGGGCACGTACGGCGCTTCGGTTTACTATATATCTACGACGATCCTATTAATATTGCCGCCATCAGGCTGTTCTATCCGTCTATGGCGTTCGGGTCACGAAGCGGGACGACGTCGATATTTGTGGCGTATTCTGGTGCAGGACGCCACCGGGTGCCGTTGAATTGTACCTTGCACCGACTCGGAGACACAGTTAGCGGGCCGCTCAGGCTCAAATCCAGCAAATGCTTATTTGTTAGACTTTCAAGATTGTCAGAACGTCTGGCTGGCTGGATCCACGCGCGCGCTCGCGTTTTAAATGGGAGCTGAAATGTTTCGAGACCAAACAGAAGCATCGTACAGAAGGTGATACAATCCAAATTCGTGTATAACGGCGGGTTTCAAGTGAACAAATACAGACCTGACCCGACACAATCAAGGCTCCGAAATGGCTACTCGAGGAACCAGTGGGCAGCCTTTTACAGATATATCCTAAGGGGTCTCGCGTACGTCAAGTGCCAGCCGGAAGCGTCTTGAAATTCGGTCGGAAGGTCTCCTTGCATTCCTGGAGCAGCTCGACGAAGAACAGCTTCCCTGCACTCTTTTGTTTGCTAGTGGTCTGTCTCCGTCTTCCAAACGAGAGCATCATGCTTAGTCGCGAGTCGCGGAGACAGCGAGCCGGGACACTGACCCATAATTTCTCCAGAACCTCTGCGATCGACATCGCCAGCTTGCCCTTCGTAATGGGCTTTCCATTATGAATCGGCTGAACCTTCCTCTCCACCGGCAGCGTCCGCTCAACCTGCCGCCATCCAAGTCAGTCAGGAACGCAAGCCGGATGCCGCGGGTCGTGCGTCTCACCACAAGGCGGATGCGGATTTCAACCGGGGTCGTCGCGGCCGCCAAATACACGAAGACTGGCTCGTGCGCACGTCCGAACTTGCCCGTCCTCGCATCGGACATCAGTACGTCAAACGGGATCATCCGTAGAGGCTTCGGATGGGTGACTGCAGGGCGGTTCTCAGACAGTGTCCGCGGAACATCCTTTGCGAAGCCCCGTAGCTGCCACGCAGGTGCCCTGCCGTTCAGCACAGAACTAGAGAACAGGCGATGGTGGTGTGCACTTACCCACTCGATCTCGGATGCCGTGGATGTTGCGTGCCGTCGTGCAGGCATCCGCGCAGGTTTGCATGCCCCATCTGTATGATGTGGCCTCGCCTGAGTCTGTTGATCTCTCTGCATCAAGTCGCAGTCCTATGGCGGTCAGAATCAGGAGACATGCCGCCATCAGAACATGCTCCGACACGCGAGCCCCAGACACCCACCTGGGGATCTTTGCACGGCGTCGACACGTAGTCCATGCTCCAGTGCTCGGGCAGTGACTGGGATCGCCGGTGATGGAATCCATCCACGCGCCCGCGTTTGGCCGGCATCTGTTGGACGGCTGGAGTCAGCCTCCACACACCCACCGCGACAGCGCGGAGGGGATCACATCATATCAAAATCAACCGCCCACCGACCTGTTCATCGCTGCATGACGACCTGAATCCCGCCTTGCGTTTGGACGGGCTCTTCGGAGGGGAGGCTCGAGTTTCACTCCCTTGGTGATACTGGGACTTGGAACCTCCCTGCGGAACAACTTGGGTGAGTGGTCGTCGCAACCGGAGATGCGGTTCCCAGTGAGGTGCTCGCGTACCGGATTCGTGGATTCTGTGGATGGTACAGGGATTTTCTTGGGCTCAGTGCGGCGAATTGGCGAGGGTTCAGCATGTAAGGCGAGGCATTCCATGCTGCGATGACGAAAACAAAGTCGTTACTGGCGTCTGGTGCGAGGATTCAAGACGCGGTACACGCTGTGCGAATCGTTAGCCTGAGCGCGAATGAGAGAAGAGGCAGAGACGGACACATGCCTCAGCTCTGGATGTAGGGCCGCTCCTGAACGACAAGAAACAGGATGTTCGATGCGTCCTCCTTGTCCTTTGCGCGGAACCGCACCCTATTTAACCAACTGATTGTCTACACATTGCGTTCGAAGTGCAGTCCGTTCACGGTCTCGACCTTGCCACAACGAGGGCACAGAACTGACCAAAGCTGCCGGAGTAGCTTCCTTGGATATACCAGATATCTTGAGTCAAAGTCGAGGGTGGCGCCAGAGCTCCCATTGCTGAACTCGGGCGTGTCGTAGAAGCATATCATGGGATACCTGGGTCTCTTCTTGTCAGGTAAACCGCTCATTGCACGACTGGTCCACTCGACTATCTTAGACGCGTCTTGTTGAGTGAAACTGTAAACCAAGAAAACATCCGGTTTACCATTGCTCCACAAAGAGGAACCAGAGTTCCACATTCCTGACATCCCGCTGGTGATTGTGGTCCGAACCACCGACAGCGTGAACAAGGCAGCCCTTGTACCGTCACAGCAAGATCTACTTGCCTCTCCGAGGCGGGCGGCATGAAGGGCGCACTTTGCAAAGAATGGAGACGTACAGATATAGGATCAGGCGATGCATGTGCACGTGGCCCGCTAGTGCCTTCGATGGAGGGATATCCCTCCATGAATCTCGGAGCATCTGTGGACGATGAGCACACATGTGCACTGTCCACCGCAACATGATCAATCTTGAGCTTAATTATTTGAAGTTAATTGGATACGAGGGAGGATCCTGGCGCCGGTGGTGACCGCGCCTGACTGCCAGCCTGGGAGAATTTCAGGAGACGCTGCCGGTCGCAGGTGCCGCAACGCCGGGAAGGGCAGATGTCCGGAAGCCTTCTGGGCGCCGCATCACGGACAGGGCAGAGGGGCAGGATGCGTCGTTCGTCAGAATGCATCGCAGGCAACCGAGAAGAAAGTGTGATTGACGTACGGCCTCTGGCGTAGCGGGATATCTGACTGCTGATCGCAAGTTCCGGTGAGAAGATACCTGATGCTCCCGAAGTGTGGTTAGGAAGCCTGCTCCAGGTCTATGTCCATTGATTCCCTCTGCCTCTGGGAGCTATGGCAGCGTAGGCGTATGATTGCACACGCCGAGCCTTTCAGAGACCAGGGACGACAGCCGGACACGTTCCATGCTCACCATGTCTTTGGGCCTCTAGCTTGCTTTGCAGTGGCTAAGACCATATTTTTGTTCGGTGTCCTCCACCTCGACGCTGTAGGCATTCAGTGGGTGACCGGTGAGTATTCAGCGAGAGAGGAGAAAAGCGGACATCCGGGTCGGTGCCTTGAAGTGGATTGCCTGAGATCATCAAAGTTGGTGGAATAAATTGAAGTGGCAGTCCCATCTCATCTCGTTGCACTGCAAAAGGGGTGGAATAAGAGTGAGTTGGAACCAGGATGAGGCGGAAGCGAGAACGCTACCAGTTGGAGCTCAAGGTTGAATTTCGTCAGAACAAGCGCCAGAGAAGGGCCGTGCTCAGACGGCCCGAATGCGGACCGCAGGCAGGTATGACCTCACACCCAGACCGGAAACTGCACACACGAGCCTCCCTCACCACGTCCAATATACCTTTCGAGACGACCATCCCCGTTCAACATCCTCCTCGACAGCAGAACCGACCGCGATGTCCTCAGACCCCCTCACCGCCATCGTCGCTGCCCTCGAGAACGAACAGATCGTCCCTGATGTCGTCCCCGCCGCCCACGCCTTCACGCCATCGGTGCTCTTCTCGATCGTTTACCCAAACGGAGCGGAGGTGAACTTGGGAAACGAGATGACAGAGGAAGAGACCCAGGACGAGCCGGAAATCAGGCTTGCGGCGCTAAACGGGCCCTGGGACGACGCCGCCGAAGCGTCCTACACGCTTGTCATGCTCGACCCCGACGCGCCGTACCGGGCAGACGCGATATACAGGTCGTTCAGGCACTGGGTGGTGCGAAGTATATCTTTCTTTTTATCTTGGGCGACGCCTGCAATTACGAACGCTGCAGATAACCGGCCTCAAGTCGCCCGCGGTCTCGTCCAACTCCGCAGAGGCGTTGAACGCGCTCAAGACGCACCCGTCCACGACGCCATACCGTCCTCCTGGGCCCCGTCCAAACTCCGGGGTACACAGATACAGTGAGTGTTGAATCGATGCTTGCTACATCTGTCCATCGAATCGCAGTCCGTTGTGCCGGCCGTCTGATTCCCGCCCCACTCCCTAGCGTTCCTCCTCTTCCAGGAGCCCACAAGTGCGGAGCCCTTCTCCGTGCCTCACGGCGCACCCGAGTACGACGCCGCGCTGGAAGATCGGCGGAATTGGGACCCGATCGCCTTCGCACAGAAGCACGGGCTGAAGCTGGTCGGCGCGAACTTCTTCCTCGTCACCTCCCCCGAAGTCAACCCAACCGAGTAGTCTCCAAGAGAAGCACCCATCATAACCATGTAACATATGCTGCCGCACCCGAGTCTTATGCAATGTACATGCATGCGACTACTGTGGTCCAGGCTCCCGTCAGGAGTGGCGCTCGGTAAGCCTCAAGCTACCTCTCGAGCGTCAGGTGAGTCTCCTAACCCTCGACTTGTGCAACCGACGCAATGTCATGAAACCACGAGGCCATATAGTATCAATTCGAGCTAGGCTGCAGGTGCGAGAAACGTCTATGTTCACCTGAGCTGTTCGGGTCGATCCCAGTGTCCGCGACCCGGTACCACGCGCAATGTCTTCTCCATTGGTTACAAATGTCGCCCGCCGCTGCTTTTCATGCGCACAGGCTGCTAACGCGCACACTTCCCCCGAGCTTGCCCCTTGCTCAACAGCGATCATCCGAGGAGCTGGCTAGCCAGGTTCCCACATATTCGCAGCGACAAAAACAATTGTACAGCAGAGCATCATATATATTCGCTCGACGAATACAAGGACACGGTGCTATTTTTCGAGAATAAAACGATGAGAGGAAAACGATATCTGGAACCCGAGCTGCATACGAGATGACGAAGTACAGTCCAACGAGTAAGTACAATCACATCCCGCATGAAACACAGGCAATTCCGAGATGGACCAAGAAACGTCCGCCCGGCCCGTACAGCGTCGCGCGCTTCCGGCGTGACAAGGAAGTAGCAACAGACGAGGGGCAAGACGTAAGCGAAAGCAAGGGGTACAGCGCAGTCGATTGGGGATTTGGTTGCAGGAAAGCATCAAAATCAAAGCGACGTGAGATGAGACGTAGACGGGCATAGACAGATATGTTCATAGCATAGATGAAATGACGCGCGACTTGCTTCGGGTTGATTGAGGCATCCGTAGCAATCGAGTGGACGACAGAAGCGAAGGCGGCGGAAAGCAGTGATATGTGGAGGTATGCTGATTTAGGGTGAAGGGGAGATAGGGAATATCATGCCACAGGGACCGGTCTTCGCGCAGGCGTAGGCCGACCGCGGGGACGTGGGCGATTGATTCTCAGTGTCTCGGGAGGACTAGAACACAGAACCCATGAGCAAATAACCAAGATAGGCAATGAGAGAAAAACTTACGTAGGAACGATCGAGTTCTCCTTGAAGTCCTGGGTGCTGGATTTGCCAGTCCGCTTCGACCAGCCAAGGGCCGCACGCCGCGTGCTTGAAGTGACCCGTGGGCGTGCAGGCAGACCGATCGCGTTCTTGCCCTGCTTCGACGTCTCGAGTTCGACGTTGAATGGCGTAAAGGGCTTGATCTCTGTGAGTACTGGTGGTGGCGTCGGAACGTCGATATTGGCAGTCCGCTTAACCTCACGAAGAACTGTTTGGTCGTGGAGGGACATTCCGAACGACTTGCTCGGCGCGTCAGTGAAGACGGGCATGGGCGACGAACGGGTCTTCTCGGGAGACGCAGAAGACCGCATGTGCCTCAGAGGGTACGGAGATGCTCTCGACGAAGTTCGGGATCGGACGCGGTGTGGACGAAGCTCGGAAGGAAGAGGACCGTAGTTCTTCTGCGAGTGCTCGAGCATAGCCTGCATGGCGACGGGCTCGCGAGGGGGATAAAACGCTGTTGAGTAATGAAGTCAATGACATGTCTCGCTCAAGCATGGTAGAGGTTACTAACACTGCAGCGCGAAGACGGAGAACGGCGTGTCCATCCACAAGCGCTTGCTCTCATCCACGGTGACCTGAGCCTCACTGCGGAGAGCATAGTACCTACGCATGTTCGTGATGCCACTTTCGTCGCCACATTCGCTGTAGATCGACTCCCCGTCGCTCTCGACGACGTAAATAGAGTTGTTCGCCATCGAATTGACAGCCTGCTTTGCTGCGCTCCGAGGAGTCGGGCGTTGTGGCGATGGCGAACTGGCCAATACGGATGCTTCCTCCTCGATCGTCTCGTACACAGACGAGCGCGACATGCGCGCCTGGTCGATCCTACGGCGATGCCCGGTACCCCTAGCGCGGGCACGGGCACGAGCCCTCGCAACGCCGCTGCTTGGGTGCGACGCATTGGTGAGCAGGGTGCTCAGATGTCCGAGGTCGATGCTAGACTGCGAGCCGCCGGAGATCGAAGAACCGTCAGACGACGACAGCGGGGGTGTGTCTGCGCCAGACGAAGCGGACGTGCAGGTGCTCGACCGTGACCGTCCAGCAGGGGTGGGCTTGCTGAAGAAGGAGTGCTCGCGCACTAGCGAACATTAATGTCAGCCAGTGGAGCAGCTCCATTGAAACATTACACTTACGCGAGTCCAGGAAGTCTTCGCCTTGTGCCGTGAGCGCACTCTCTTCCAAGCTCTGGCGCTCCAAAAGGCCCTGGCGGGCCTTGATCATGCGCTCACCGCCAAACTGGAACGAGGACGTCGACGCAATCGAGGGCTGAGCCATGAGCCGCGATACTTTGCCGGGCGATTCCTTGGCGGGAGGCTCAGTCATGTCGAACTGGAGCCTACGGCCAGGAAGGGCAGTTTGCTGCTTGCGCTCCATGCGGACACAAGGCGAGGCGTCCACCAAGGAACTGACGGAACGCCTGCGAACATGTCCACCTCCGAGCATCTACAACGTTAAACTTAGAACACAGGGAATCAAACAAAACAATTCACGATTCGTACTCACCGTGATCATCGTGTCGTCCTCCTTGACAGGACTGTGGACACTCGCCTCGCTCATGATGGACAACGGGCGGTACTGCTGGCTAGGGAGGTAGCGCGCGTACTGCGCAAACGACGGGTCGATGCCGAACACGGACTCTGAAGACATGGACGTCCGCTTGCCTGTCTTGTCGAAGAGCGAATCCTCGACGACCGACGTGAACCTGCCAGTCTCGTTGTCCATGATCGAGTCCCAAGAAGGCCGGGTGCGCTCGTCCTGGTCGTCGCTGTACGTGCTTTCCGGGGACGCCGAGATCGCGCTGAGTGGGGCACCGTGCGCATTGTCGAACATCTTGTCGCCCAGACCAGGACGGGCAACCGGGCGTTCCGAGTAGTCGCTGATGAGAGAGTCGACTGAGAAGTCGCGCGTGTGGCTCGCCCATGCAGCGCGGCCAGTGCTCGCGCCATGCAACGCATACGACAGCGCGACGGAGCTCGCGCTTGTGTTCGAGTCGTTGCGCTTGTGCACGCCGAAGCTGCGGTTGTACAAGCTGATCGGAGGACCGGCGTTCGACGCGATAGACAACCCAGAAGGTCCGCGCCGGTGGCCCCGGCGGTAGGGATGCATCATATGCGACGGCTGGAAGTAGAAGCTCGAAGCATCGCTGTCGACGCGCCTATGCGGCTTCTCGCGGCGAATAAACGAGAACGTGTCGTCGACCGACATGGACATCGAGATCGACATGTCGTCCATCGACGGTGGCCGACTGGGTCCGTCTTGCGCGTATCCGAAGGGGTCCTGAGCACCGTTGTTGACCGCCGCGCCGTAAGAAGAGACCGACGCGATACTGAACAGAGACATGTCGCGACCATGCTGCGGGCGGAACACCGCCTGAGGCGGAGGGTAGAACGCTGGGCGGTTGGGGCCGAACTCGAAACCGCGCCTGACCTCGTCGAAGGACTCGAAGCCCGTGAAGCTGGCAGCGGACGTCTGACGCGAGTGACCTTGCGTACTCGAAGTTTGGTCGACGTAAGCCGGGACGCAAGAGGGACGCTTCAAGCTGACGTCCGAGTCGACGCGGGAAAGGCTGTCGTCCGCAGGCAGGATATCCGCGGCTTTGGCCATAATCGACTTGAGAACCGAGCTGTCCTCCTCAACCATTGAGCTCTTCGAGTTTGCGCGCGAATGAGACGTGGAGTGCGATGGCGGCGGAATGATGTCCGAGAGCGTCAGCTGCTTCAGGTCCGAGCTTGACGCAGTGGTGGATCCTTGGGGCGTAGGCTTGCCACCGAACCTAAAGGAACGGTTGAGATGACCATCCGACGGCTTGGACTGCATCGACGATTGACGCGACCTCGCCGGGTAGACGCGGCACTGGTCTTCGAGTTCATGGATCATGAAGCTGATATCGTGATCCTGGTCTTGGGACATGCCAGAGTCGCGGTTGCCAGTCTCGTCTGATCCGTCGTACATGGACGCCGTCTCAGTGAAGTTCGAGAAGCTCTTCGGAACATCCTCAACAGGCGCAGCCCGCAGGTTCTTTGGCAGTGGCGGAACAGGCGGAGCGAGCATGCTCTCATCGTTGAAGTCGAACGCGAGATCAATACGAGCAGGAGTCTTGAACGCCGTCTCGAGCTGCTCAACGAAGCTAGCGCGATCAGAACCGCCAGACTCATTGAGCCTCTGAAGCTCGCCCGTGAAGTCGAACGACTTCTTCGTGTCGTCCTCGGAGTGGAAGGCGGGGCTGCGCTCCCCATCGTCAAGCTCGGCCTGGTTGGCGTCGGCGTCGAAAAGCTGAGCCTGGAACACAGGTGCCTGCTCCGCCGGACTCTGGTTGCGCTCTCCGGGGACCGGGAGCGCAGTCTTAGGTGGCGATCCAGGCGAGCTTGGAGGCTTGAACGACAGTGTATCGTCGAACGGACTCAACGGGCGGGGGTTCTCGTCGTCAGACTGGCCCGATAGGATGACTTGCAGCTCGTCAGGGATGTCGGAGTCCGGATCCTCAGGGTCGACGTCCGGCTCCGTTGAGCTGCCCAGCGTGCCGCACAAACCGAGGCCTTTACGCGCCTCCGCGGTCAGCGGCATACCCATCCTGCGCAAGCTGCCCTGGCTGCCCTTGCTGTTCATCGGGACGAGCGAGGAGCACTTACGGCGGCGCTTGCCGACGCGGCTGAACACAGGCGTCGGGGACGGCTGGACCTCTTCCTCGCACTTCGGCGACTTGAGTCCGACCTTCGAGGGGCGCGAGCCGAAAGTGCGAGAGGACGGTGGCGACAGCTCCATAGCGACGGGCGTCGCGCTGCGCGAGGTTGGCTCAGACGCCAAAAGCGTGGCCTTTGACTTCGTGTTGGCGGGACGCAGAGGCTGGAACACAGGCAGAGTCTCGGCGGGCGAAGGAGTCAGTGTGCGCTTGTGCGTGAGGTGCGCGGCGGCCTTGGGTTTGACAAAGGGCTTCCGAGGAGACACCTTCCAGTCAAGCTCATTCCACGGCGCAATCTGCTGCCCAACCAGAAGTCCAGACATCTTGGTCTCGGTCTTCGGCGGCTTGATCGTGAGCTTAGGTAAGGCAGATGAGGACTGTGCCTTAGCATACGGCCGAAGCGAGGCGATGGAAGCCGTGCTCTCACGGAGCTCGCTCTTGAGGGGGCTCCCGCGCTGAAGCATCGCGCGTATCTTCAGCGGACTCTCCTGGCTGCCTTGGCGCAAGGGCGACAAGCGGAGGGGCGTGTTGTTCGTGCTTGCAGGGGTGGCCTCGAGATCCAAACGGTTTATCAGCGAGGCGAGGTCGTTTGTTGCAGCGTCCAGAAGTGAGAGCATGGCTAGACAAAATGTAAGCTGGAAGGACAGGGACGCAAAGCCGGTCAACTTACCATCACCATCGCTGTTGTCGCAGATAGCCTGAGGTCGGGGCCGTCCGAGCATCTGCTCAGAAAGGGGACGAGGACGAGCACGCTTATAGGGCGTCTCTGTCAAGCTCTTGCCCTCCTGCTCGTCCGACATAACGGAATGGCCGTCCGCGGTGGCCTCCTCGATTCTGACCATGGGGCCGCCCATGATCGAGCTAGGAGGGGAAAGCGAGCCCGTCGACTGCCTCTGAGCCTGGGTCTCGGGGAAGATCTCCGAGATTGGCGTGCGGCGACGAGATTCAGACGACTTGCGGCTCTCGCGTTTCGTTTTGCTCCCATCCTTGTCCCCAAGCTCCTTCTCCCGCTCGCGGCGCGTCCGACGCTCCTCGCGCTGCTTCTCCTTGACGGTCTTGAGCGCAACGTCGTCCCAACGTACAGAGGCGACGGAGCTGCTGGACGAGCGAGACGTACGGCCAGACTCGCACGAGATACCTGAGATGCCCGAGATGGTCGATGGGGGGCGAAGCGACGAACCACTCGACAGGATGGAAGAGGGACGCCCTTGCGCGTTCATGATGAGGTGTGCTGAGTCTACCGAGAGTCTCTGTGGCGCCTGCGGGATGCCGGTCGATGATGCTGTGGATGCGCCTGAGGCATCGCGGACAGTGGACAGGCGCATTGTCGTTGGCAGGCCGAGGCCAAGGATGCTCTGTTTCTTGCGGCTGAGAGTACGCGCGCCCGCCTCGAGTTGGTGGGCGGGGCTACCCTGTGAGCTGAGGGCGCCCGCCTCGAAGCTACTCCCAGAGTAGCGAATGGTCTTCTCCTTCTCCTTCTCCTTCTCCACCTTGCTTTCTTTCTCCTTCGTCTTCTCCTTGTCCTTTTTCTTCTTTTTCTTCGGCTCGCCTTTCTCCTTCGTCTTCTCCTTCAGCTCCTTCTCCTTCTTCTCTTTCGACGACTTGGCCTTCGTCGTCTCGCTTGGGGCTGCGACCCCCGTGTTGCCTTCCTTGTCGTTAGAAAGTTGTGCCCAGCTGGCCATCCGCGCGAGCGATCGCATCGAGCGAATCGCACGCACAGCGATTGAACCAGTAGGCGGCGCGTCGGCGGCGAGCAGATTGCCGGTTATTGCAGCGTCCTCGTCAACGGGAGTGGTAGTGACGACTGGAACCTCGAGGAGGGACTTCAGAGACGAGACTGTCCCTTGCTTCTTCGGCTTCGAGGTTGGGCTGTTCAAGAGGATACCAGAGTCGAGCGAGTTGAATCGGGCGCGGCCTTCAAGAGGTTTCAAAGGCTCTGGCGCTGCAAATAGAATCGTGTGAGAACATGAAGAAAGTTCATAGACAACGAAGAGCACGCACTCTGGGAGCGGGAAGGGAACTTCTGTTCCTTGTCCTTACTCTTCGAGTCCTTCCGCCCGCGTCCGATGCTCCACCACTTCTGGTTCTCGTCGCCTTTGACCTTGAGGAGGTTGTCGATGGGGGCTACCTTCAGCGGCTCCTTGGGGGCAGCCGGAACATTCGTGACTTCACCGAGGGCGCCCCACTTCATGCCGTCGAGCCCGAGACGGGACTTCTTCTTCTTGACGACGACGATCTCCCCGAACTCGGGATCGTCGTTCTGGTCCACGTAGATCTCGAAGCCGCCACGTCCAGTCGAAGGAGCACCACCGACTCGGCGGACGACGTCGGAGAAGTCCTTGTTGGCCTTCTCCTTCGTCTTGCTGCCACCGAGAAGGCCTAGCTTGGACTTTTTGGGGACGAGTCGCTTCTTCGGGGCGGCAACCTGGGGTTTCGGCGCTAGGGGCGACGACGCCGCGAAGGGGGCAACGGAGACGAAGGACGAACTGGCGAACGAAGTGCTGGCGTCGCCAGCGGAACCAGCCGCCGACGGGGTCGCGGAGATCAGCCGAATGGTGGGCATCGGCTGGGAAGGAGAATCTGAGGGGGGAATGGGAGAAGGAGCACGGGCGAAAGACGAGTTGGGAGCGAGGGGACGAGACAGAAGAGGTAGGGTGTTACGCATCTTTCTAATGCTCGTTGCTCGTCGTGGTCGGGTGTCGTGATGTGAATGATGCCGTGCAGGTTCGTGAATACAACAGAAACGTTGAGCGCGTTGATCGCGCTAGGTCGTTAGAATAGCTGAGATGGAAAACGGAAAGCGTATGTGCAGTCGTGATATGTACGTGAGTGGGCAATGCTTGACGTGTCGGAAACCGAGGGAGACCGTAGACTCGTAGGCCCGTTACTTGCTCTGAAATACTTGCTATTGCTTCGGCTGGCTACTTACCACTGCTCGACGTCCTCAGGACAGCGGAAAGAGCGAGGAACGCAGTACTCACCTTGCTACCTTCGCAAGGTTGCTTTGCCAACTAAACTCCTCCACCGCACCCTGGAGAAACAGAGACCAGAGACCCGAAGGATAGAAATCCTTGGACTGAGAGAATCGGATGCGTCGAGGGGCGAGGGAAGGAGGGCACTCGAGACGCTCCGGATATGGAAGCCGAACATGCATCAACACGAGGGTTTGGTTCTGTGGGCGTCGTGTGGGAATTCAACCGTGTGCCAGAACGCGTTCGTCACGGGACCGCGGTGTCAGCGTCGGCGCAGGGCGCTCCGTGCACTAACGTGGGCGCTTCGCCGGGCATGGCCATATCGGCGACGACCACGGACTTTATTCAGAGTAGGTCAGAGTACGAGCTTCGGCAGGAGCGCACAACCGACGCATATACCTTGGAAGCAATCGTGCATACTCATACAATGTGGGGAGAATGCTGACTCCAGGTGGCTCGGGGTCGAGGGGCCTAGTATATGCAAGCAGACATGAAAGTGGAGGAAGAGTTGGGGGGGCATAGGGTTCGAAGAGTTCCGCCTTTATATATGTGCGACGCACTCCTTTTTCACACTCCAAGTGGTACGTCCTTCTGTGACAAGTGCAAGGCATCATAGGATGAGTGATCAAAACAGGAAGGAGACTTGCTATATCTCTATGCGCCGAAGTCTGACGCAGGCCGCGTAAGGCTCCTTCCCTAACCCTCTGCCAGGTAAGAATGTCGAGAACACACAATAAACCTTTCAGCGCTTTAGCATCTTCAAGTTGCGCAGAAGTATTACTTTGACGGAAAAGCTTGCCTATATTGGGGTAACGATGGGATAAGAAAGGAGGTTTGCAGAGCTTGCCATCGTACATGCACTAGACATGAGCATACTCTTCCATTGCCATTGGACAAGAATGGTCGGGATGTCCAGCTAGAAAAGAGCTCTCGTCAGTTTGCGTTCGAAATCGTACAGAAGCCGCCCAGTCGAATCAGCTGGTACTTCCGCACTTGCGATTGCGCCACTCTTCGGACGTCCGCCACGTCTGGCTCTTTTCTAACCATTTCGTACAGGGTTACATTCCAGACTCGAGCTTCCATCCCGAGACTTCGCCGGCCAGCGACGTATTAATGCCTGCGCAGAGTGCTCTCAGACTCTGAGTCCGCGTCTCTTAGACAAGGTAAGAACATGCCGCGGCCGCGGCCGGTCATTGCGCCATTCCACGATGCCCATAGCAGAATACCGGGTCAGCCAGGATGTACATGTGAAGCCCCTGCTAGTACTCATGCTGAACACATCAATGCCGCATACATCAATGCCGCACACAAATGACCTCTGCTCAGCGCCGAACTCACGACCCCCAGAACTCAGAATCGTTCCCTGAACTTCGAAAAAAAAAACCATTGTGAAAGCCTGTCTAGAACGGTCCGCCCGAAGCCCTGCAGTCGGCAGTACCGAAAAGAGCTCCAAGTTTCCCTGAGATCGAACGAACCTTCGACCTGCCCTCCGCAGTACTCAACAGCCCGTCCCGACCGCCGAGCGACCCGAGTCCCGCGCTCCAGGCCGCTCCCCTTCTTGAGGCCATACGTATACGTAGGTCGCAGGTGTAAGTATTGTAGAGTGTTGAGTACCGAGTGGCCAAGATATTGTGAGCCTATGACGTTAAATGGGTCTCTGCGGGCGAATGAGGAGGTGGAGATTGACAATGCTCGGCTTGCGACTTGGTGTCGACGGCGCCGCGCGCATGCAGCGTGCATGCCTGCGCTGCACCACCAAAGCACCTTCCGATCTCAAACGGCCTCAGCGGTTGGTACGTAGGGACATTAGTCTGCTAGCACACGCTGTTCTCAAATGCCATTCGGGACGACGTCCCGCGTCCTACTATACACAATCCACATAAAGGTCAGCAAACGAGACGACGACAATGTGAGCACGCAACAGCGGACTTCCCTCTCTTTGACACCACACTTGACTGTTGGTGGCAGCCAGCCAGTGCAACATTGCCGCAGACCAGCAGACTTGCGGGAGCTCGCTCCGGATATTAACAGGTGGTGCATTAACCAGAACAGACGCGACTATTACGGACGTACGTATCCGAATTGTGATCGTGCAAGAAGCCGTAAATACCAAATACGGGCTACTATGTACAGTACGTCTAAGCCCGAAGCATGTCTGGTGCATACGGAGACGGTGTGCGTAAACGTGATAGATAAACGGACCATTGCTACAGAGCGAGACGCAGATGGACGGAAGGAGATGGAGACTGGGGCTGGGGTGTATGTACAGGGTGGGGATTGAGGATGATTAGACGGTCCGGGCTTGATCTACCAGAGACATGAGAGCACGAGACGATGGCGGAGATGGAGAGAGGGGAGGGAGATAGAGACGGAAAGCCGCATGTCCGAGCTTCCAGAGAAATGAGCGAAAGCGCTGCGAAGAAAACATCGTAACAATGGGGGATTAACGGATACAGCGTGCGCAGATGACGGGCGAGGACATGAGATGGCGGAGTCTCGCTGGTCCGATACGGGAGACGGGATGGGATGCGGGGGAGAATCATCTTAGCGCGTGGGGTGCATGAGTTCGTGGGGGCGTGACACAGAAACAAACGTAAAGGCTGCCATAGAAGGAGGTGATGGAATCAGCTGCACGTCCGACAAGATAGGAAGAAGCACAGGAAAGTAGGTAGAAAAAACGGGGGTGGGGGAAGGGGGGGAAGATGAGGGGGGGAGACGCACCGACGATCCGCCCTTCAGAGCACTTCGTGCTTCTCATCGATCCACGCCGCGCGCTCAAACGTGCGCACGAACTCGTGCTGGGGTCCCGTCTCGGGGCTGAATGGGTAGCGCTTGCACTTCTCGACCGTCTTCCACTCCTCCGCGATCATGCGCAGCGCGTCGTCGCCGTCCTTGGCGATACCACACTCGACGAGCCAACACCCGACGATGAGGCCCGTACGCCCGATGCCCCCGCGGCAATGTACGGCTGTGATGCGGTCTCGACTCTCGTTGTCGCCGAGCACGGTCATGATGCGGCGGACAAGGTCGTCGGAGTCGGGGAGGGAGCGGTCGCGAATGGGAAAGTTGTGGTACTCGACTTCGCGCGGGTCGATGCCGAGCAGCGTACAGCGCTCGGTCAGGTGCGGGGAGTACGGGAAGAGCTCGTGCGGCTCGGTGAGGTCGATGAACGTGCGGACGCCAGCGACGAGGAGGGCATCGATCTTCTGCTTGGTGTCCTTGTGCTGCATGGGCGGGCAATAGGGGAATTCGCACGCGACGAGGTAAGGAGTGGCCCAGTAGGAGTTGGGGATGGGTTTTGGGCGACGGAGCCTGGAGGGCTTGATGGTGGGGGAGGGCGGGGTGGTTGAAGACGAGGCGCGCGTGGGGTGGAGGGAGATGCAGTGGGCAGCGGCATGAACAAGGTCATTGTTGTTCTCCACCGCCTGCCGTCGGAGTGAGGAGGGACGAGAGACCTCAAAAGCGAGAGACATGGCGGGAGAAGAGCGTTGTGTGAGAGCAGGTTATGTGTGGGATAGAGTGTCGGTCGTAAACGTCGTAGGGGAGGCCGTTATAAGGGAGGGGCAGACGACCGAAAGGGGGAGAAGGTGAGTATAAAAGAGGCGCGGGTGACCCGCCACCGCTTTGATGGAACTCAGCCGCCGGAGCGGACCATCCGCATGGGCACCCCCCATCATTCACTTCCTCCGTCAGCTTTCCTCGTGCCTTCCCTGTTGTCACCTTTCGCCCTCGTTCTAACTCTCGACACAGCTCGACACTGGGTACAGGAAGGCTACTCAGCAATATTGTCGCGCTGAACGTAGCCCTCCGAGCTTGTCGTGGCGCCCAAGGCTCTTTCGGCTGACCTCGCTTGCCGAGATCCAGACCTGAGCAGACCTCAGCCCCTCCAGACTCTGCTCGGCAAAGCCGCGACGGCACTGTCCCATGTCCACCTCAGTTATGCTCGACCGTCACCGACTTACCGTGGCTGCCAGTGGACGTTCGAAGAGAAGCTAGGCCTGCTCCCGGCCATCCACAAAATGGGGCCCTGTGACTACCTACGGAAATGCTTTTTCCGTGGAAGCCTTATCTGTCCGCCACATTTGGCAGGCCTGGCGAGCACGCAGACTCCGATCCAAATCTTGCCTCCTCACTCCCCGCACGTAGTAAAAGTACTCACTATACTTATTTCCTGACTTTCGACCCCGAGTCTAGGTCCTGCCCCTGCTTTTCGAAGAACATCACTCCAGTAATTTTGGGCTTCGTAGGCCGGGGCCTCTCTCCAGGCACGTCCGCTTACTTTCTCATTCCACCGGCTACCATATCTCGCGACAATTTATGCGCTGGAGTGGTGTGAGCTTCCTACGGATGGATCAGGATACGAGACAAGACAGTGCCAGCTCCCGTGCAGGCTTAGGCAGGCTTGCTCGAATTCGCAGCGGAAAACGTGCGTAGACATGTGAAATCATCGCCGCTCCCACCGTTCTACTTACCGTACGAAAGCGTAAGTACTGCGAGCTCCGGCCAGGCCGCGCACTGAGTACATGAGTAATTAGGGCACGCTCCCAAATACTGTACTTTACTTAGCAAGTCCCACAGGAACGTTCGCAATTTCAATTCTCAGCACTGGCATGCACTGGCAGGTCAGACCAGTGTCATCCGTTCAATTTGTTCGCGGGGTACTTACTGCGGGGTAAGCCTGCGGGGTATCGGTGACGTGCAGATCCAATCTCTCATCCGGGGGACATGGATATTTGTCCTGGGCTAAGTATACATTACTTACGTGAAAGTCCAGCTACCATATCCAATATCGTCCCCAAAGAGTCGATATCGATTCCAAAGTTTCAACGAAGGGAAAGTAATGTCCGGAGTTCGTGGAGCGGAAGAACAGCAACGCAACCCCCCAAAAGCTCGATTCACGAAGGAGCCGAGCGCGTGCAGCTAGGCTGATGACTGGGCGGCGGTGGCACAGCGGGCGAGAGAACCCGAGGACCCGAAGCTTATCTGCCAGCTCCGAAGCAGCCGCTCGGCCTTTCCGCGCGATTGTTCCCATGCGCTAGTGGCTCGGCCACTTATGGGATGGTCCTGGACGTTTTGACGTTGGGGAACGTGTGTCGCTGGCACCCCGTGGGGGAGTCCCCCAAGGTGGCGTTATGCATAGCGCGCTGATATCGCCGGTCCTTGCTAGCGCTGCAGGCGAGGTGGACCATCGGTGGAATGCCGGGGCAGGGAAAGGTATACTGTATACTGTACGCAAGAAACCTGTGTCGGTCCTGCATAGAGAAGTAGCTCCTTGCGCTCTCTACCTGTGCTCCTACACGCTCACGTATGATTGCAGTAGGCAGACCTACAAATGGTCAGGGTACCGCACTGCACAGTGGATGGATTTTTTTTCTACATGCAGAACTCAATAGGCACGAGCAATACTGGAAGTGTACGTCGCAGGCGATCCAGCACCGCCTCGCGTCCGAAGATCTTCTACACAGAGATGGGGCCACAGTTCGACCGGGTCCGCAGCACGAACGTTCGGGAACTGGAACTCTTCGAACATGATCAGACCTGTCAAGGACAGAGCGAGGGGCCAAAGAGGGTCAAGGGGGGGGAAGCGAATGCGAGCCTAAACGTCGCACAGGTCCGTCCGATAACTGCCAGTACGTACTGGCTTCGTGACCAGCTTTCGTCCACCACATGTGACAGAGCGGTGCACAGACGCCCGGCTGGCCGTCCAAGTTGACAGAGGGTTTGCCGGCTAGCTCGAGTCGGACTCGTCCTTGTCACGGACCTCGGGAGGCGGACCTCGGGCAAGTGGATATCCGCCGTCCGCGAGGTGGACGCTGCGCTGCGCCGAGCAGGCGACGCGCGTGTTTTCGCCTTCGAGCTCGTCTTCGAACCCGTTATCGTCGACACCTGGTAGATGCCAGTCCGCAGGATCGATGGTGGCACCGAGCGCGCCAAGGGACGGCGGAGCGGGATCATAGACGGTGCCATCCCGCGAACTGGAACTGGAACTTTTCAGGGAGCGGCGAGAGTTTAGAAGGACGACCTTCCGCCGATGTGCTTCTTGGAGGTCGAGAAGGAAGCGTGACACCAGCACGGACGGAAGGCTGTTTTTGTGAAAGGTGTGGATTAGGTTATGACAACGGATGCCCATGGCAGTGGCATTTGGGGTGTTGGAGCAGTGATGAACCTACTTACAATGCCCGGAAGACTGATATCGCCGCGAGCGGGTTGATGTCGGACCCGGATTTGCTGATGCCTCCCTTGCCTCTGAGGATCTGAAACGAGGGCACATAGTTAAAACGGTTGGTGCTCCCAAGGTTTGAGGAGATGGCTTTGTCGGCCACGGAGTGGGCTTACCACGTAGGTGATAAAGACGAGGTCCGTGGCGTTCAATACGATGAGTAAACTGGTGCGCCCATTAATACGAGTCGTCACCGTGAGAAAGGCCGGACGCGACTCTCACATGAAGTAGATCGCCCCTGGAGACCTCGCGTTAGCCTAGGATGCTCGGGAGGGAGAAATGTATGTGCCTCACGAACCATCGCGGAGCATAACGTACACCAGCCCCTTACCTCTGAAACCGACGCCACCTTGCCCAGACGGTCCAAGGACACGCCAGGTGATCGCGAGGAGCAGGGCGTCGGCCAACACTGCCAAAATGGCACATACGTGAGTCGTGACGAAAACTAGCAAGCCAGAGTCATGGTTAGCTTGCGACTGCTATCATGGACTAGTCTGGCCACAAACATCTTTGACAGCTCGAATTCAGCTTCGGGAAAGCGTGCACTACGAAGCGAAAGGCTTACGCACATGATCTCAAGGTCGGGCGGAGTGTTATCGGTCGGTGAGCACCCAAGTGCCGGGTCTATAACGTGGGACGCGTAGTACTGGACTTGGACCTGACAGCGAAGATCAGGACTTTCGTTCATGGTACGTGTCATCGTGAACCGATCGACATACCGCATCGGTCACAGCCGGAACGGCGAAGAAAACGAATATCGCGGTTGATAGTATCCGTCGTTTGCTCAGCGCGTATGCCCTCAATCCGGAGAAAACTGTATCTGAACATTAACGTCCTAGTCTCGACCTCACCGACCTGGTGGGAGATTGTGTCGATGACGCACCTGCAAGCGGAATATAGGATAGACAGGTAAGCACGGCGACTGCCATTGTTCCTCTTGAGCAGCTAAGGACGCGAAGAGTTGGCGTTGTAAGTGACAGGACATAACGGTCGATCCGCGAAATAACAACTCGCGTCTAAGTGGGTCGATGAGCCTCGGTAGCGCGCATCGGAAAGAAACCGCACGTACTTACTTTGTCTGACTACGGGAAAAATCCCACCGCCACCAGAGCAGCCATCGCCAAAGAGATCGAACGGGTCGCAAAGTAGAGGGAAGCCGACAGGACGCTCGCATTTCCTCTCCAAAACGTCTTGGCTTCGCGAGGCAAGTTGATCGCCCAGTCGTATATGACCAATACTTCATGTGGACGATGTGAGGATCGCAAAACAGGAAAGAAGGTATGAGCATGGACAAGCGTACCTAGGGCAGAAAGGTCGAAGTAGTTGGAAGTCAAATAAACTGAAGACGCAGGCCGAGGGCAGGCATTCTAAGCGCCGTAACGTACATTCCGGGACAGACGATGCTTACAAGAGAGGGTGTCAACCAATACCGTGGCGTCCATCTGCGAAACGTGGTAGCCGAGGAAGTGATAGAAGCGGGAGGAAGGGAGGATAGGCCCAGGGACGCCGATGCTAGTCAAACCCCCTCCTCCTTATGCGAAGTTGAAGTCGTCGATCACTACTTTGTAATAGGTCAGTTTCAACCCCCTCTCGCGCGACACGGCTGTGGAACATGGTACGTACTTGTGGCGCGGACATCCATGGTCAAGACACTGGACAGCACGAAGATGCGGTGTCAGGCGCCCACGCGCACGCCCATGTTGGGTAGCCCTATCATGTCGCTCCGAGTGGACTCGGAGTGAACTTTGAAGGCGCCACCAAGATCGTGCCGCAGCATCTCCGCTTCCTAAACGACATCGCCCTGGGGGAAATAGTAGGTATGCATTCAATGGTTTTTAAGTTGCGACCGCTGCAGAATGTCGGTATCTCCGGTCGAAGCCCACCACGAGGCCCAGGCCGTGCTGGCAGTGCAGTGCGCGTGTGCGAAGCACAGCTCGGATTAGAAAGCCGGGGACGTACATGAGGGTAGTAAACGTGTGTATCCTTGTCTGCCATCCTGCCATCCGTTATGACGCCGCCGGGCGAAGGTCATACTGGGCTTGTCGGGGCTCGAATCGCGGGATCCGGGCCTCGACCCTCCACGGTGGGCTGCTGTGCCTGTGCAAAACTGCAGACGGAGTCAGCATGGAGTGAGTGACGCCTCCACCGCCCTCTTGCTGCCCCGGCCGCCACAAACCCCTGCGCGTTGCCAGTGCTCAGACGCCACACGAGAGCGTACCGCGAGAACGGTGGCCCGAGTCGGCGATGAGCGCGCTGGGAGTAGCCTTCAAATATATTGCGTCGTCGTCCCCTTCCCGTCGACCTACATCAGCCTACGCGCTGACCGTCCAGGAAAGATTTGCACTCGGCCCAGGGTGGCGAACTCAACGGCGACTCCCCATCTTCAGCTTCTGAGTGGACGCTGTCGCACCGCAGCTGTGGCGCGGGGAACGCGACGCGCGCGTGTGCGTCTTCCTCCTCCTGCGCTTCACGCAGCTCCGCGTCCCAGTCTTCCGGGTCTATGGAGGCGCCGAGCGCCCCAAGGTTCAAAGCTCCGGAATAGGCGCGACTGGGGGAGTCGAAACTGAGGCCGGAATTCGGGCTCGACGGGCTATCGAGGAGGCTACTGGATCCGAGGATCATGACCTTGCGCTGGTGCGCCTCCTGGAGGTCGAGCAAGAAGCGCGAGACGAGTACTGGGGGAAGGCTGGATGCATGGAATGAGTTTTGACAGGGCATGCTCGGGAGTGGACGAAGTCGCTGCTTACAATTCTCTAAAGGTCTCTATTGCCGCCATGGCGTTGACGAACGAGTCGCTGACACCGCTCTCGGCTCTGATAATCTAGAATGGGGTTGGATGATTAGATGAGCATCACGGGTTTACTCCAGAGGCTCGAGGTGGAGCGCAGCAAGAGGGACATACCGCGTATGTGATGAAGACGAGGTCCGTGGCGTTGAGTACCATAAGTAGACTGTACGTGGAGCACTGTAATTCGCCGCTGTGATCGAAATGGAGTGCGGTTACTTACATGAAGTAGATTGCTCCTGGAGATGTGGGACTGTGTTAGCTTAAGAAATCTGCGGGATTGCATGTCGACGAACCATCGCGGAGCATGATGTACACCAGCCCCTTGTTCCTGAAGCTGAGCCCCCGCTGCCCTGACGGTGCGAGGACGCGCCAGGTGATCGCGAGGAGCAAGGCGTCTGCCAAGACCGCCAGGAAGGCAAACGCGCGGTTCATGATGAAAACTTACAGACGCGAGTCAGTTTCCGGTGCATCATCAGCATTTGATCGGACCACAAACATCTGCAACAGGCAGACGTCAGCTTCGGGACGATCGAATTGCGAGGCCGCCTGACGCACATGAGAATCAGATCGCCGGGGGTGTTGTCCACAGGAGAACATCCTATGGAGGGGTAAAGGACGCGAGACGACAGATACTTGAGTCGAATCTGAGGAAGAGTCGTCAAGCGGTGAGTGCTAGAGGGAAGCCAAGACAAAAGACCACATACAGCATCAGTGATGGATGGAAAGGAGAATAAAATAAAAACAATCAATGATAGCACTCGTCGCCTACTCAAGGCGTAGGCCCGCAGCGCGGAGAAAACTGAAGATCGAGGATCAGGCTCTAGCTTAGGTTGAGGACGATGTGAACAACTCACCGGCAAGCGGGATGCATGACGCGCAGCTCAGTGCGAGGCTTGCGAGAGTTCCTCTTGTGCAACTGGGGGACATCGAAGGTTGGTATGAACGACGCAGCGGAACATGATGCATGAACGCGGAACTCACGTCTGAATAGCATGACACAAATGTGCGTAGTTAACGCTGTCAGTGAGCTGCCGTTGTCCGATCCGGGTGAACAAAACACTTACTCCGTCCGACCATGGAGCTAGTCCCACTGCCTCTAAAGCGGCCATAGATAAGGAGAGCGATCGATTTGCGAAGTAGAGAATGGTCGACAGTGCCCTGGCATCTCCCGTCCAAAACGTGTCCACCTCGCGAGAGAAATTAACGATCCAGTCATACAGCACGACGACTGCGGGTCATTGTTTTAGTGACAACAAACCACAAGAGGCACAAACGAGGCTCACCAACAGCTGCGATCCCGGCGTAATTGGACGTCAGAAAAACTAGAGAGCGCGACCAAGAGCGGCGGTCTGAGCATCGGTGCAGGTTGTATTCCAGGACTGACAATGCCTACATGTCGGAGCTTCAAACGGCAAACTCATCTAGAAGACCGTCAATCGAGTCGGAGGTGCGAGCGAGAAGGACGGGGAAGCGAAAGGGAAATGGCGACCGCACCCACCTCTACTTATGTATGCGCCATCGTGGGCTTAACATTCCATCATCCGTCCGTCGTGTCCCCATGACCTGCGCCAAAAATGGGCCGCTCCGTGAAGGCGTCGGCGAGCATGGCTGTGAGGTTTGTACAGCTGTGCCGCAGACAGAGCTCCCTGATGTCGGCAGCAACTGCCCAAAAAGGCTCGAAAGTGCGGCAGAAGGCGCCCACATCCGCCTATTGGAGCTCGTGCGAAATGAAACAACAACGCTCCGAGTCGAGCCGAGGCTGAGCCGGGGAGGGGGAGGCGCATCATCATACTTACTGCGTCAAGTTCCCAGGTTCTGGGCGATGGATGTTGGCGCAGCGCGCGCGGGCCTGCCAATCCGCCAAGGAGTCTGGGAAGAAAGCATCGGGATTAAGGACGAACTGCGCAATCACCATCGAAACACAGCTCCAAGCATATAGTAGGCCTGAAAAATATGAAGGACACAGCAGGCCGATAGGAAGGCGATTTCGCGAGCATCGTCCTGACAGGCAGAGTACTGTTCCAAACTTGACGACGACTGTATCGCGAGGGAAGCATGCTACGAAAGAGAAAAATTCGGACGTACGTGACGGGATTGCACGTTCGTCTCCCATTTTTCGCCCCGGACTGGGCTGTACATGTTTCACAGTCGATCCTTCATCGCCCACATCCTGCGACTCAGAAAGGCAGTGCAGCATCAGCATGGCGTTACCGTCGCTCTTATTCAAGTGGGGTGTGCTAACATGTCCGTCTGGACGAATATTGTCAGCCTGACTAGACGCGGGGAGCTACGGACTCTGTTGCAAGCATGGGCGGCACATGGAATAAAGACGTACGTGACCGTCGTGTCGTGCGCAACCTTCAGGGCCTGCATGTAGACAAAGCCACTCCCGTTGAGGACGCGCTCTTACGGCTTCAGCACGATGCTGATCGTGTCGCCTCGGGAATGGCGAAGACCCTGTGGGTCCCAGCAGTGTTTACCTTGCGCTTGAGACCTCCTTCAGACTGGGCCATGGCTGTCGATGGATCATCAGTAGATGAACTCCTCTCAACTTTACAGTAACCTCTACTGCGTAACTGCAGCCTCCCACACGCGTTTCTGCAGGCGATGTGACATCGCGAAATTCAACAATGGAACTCACAGAAGCGATGCGGGCAATGCATGGCCACCGCTGTCCGCCGCCGTCATCATGTAGATCGATCCAAAGAGGACATGAATGTCATGAACTTGGTAGTGAATTGTTTGCTATTGAGGCCTGGGAAACGTGTGTATATACCTGACAGTGGAGCGAGACTGAGATGCGAGCCTGCACGTGCAGAGAATCGCGGGCCAAGACACGTACCGAATCCAGCAGCGATATGATGGAGATCATGGGAGGCGGAATGTACCAGAATGTCGCTGTGGTCCCTCCAAAAGGCGTAGGGCACGTCGGGATTGGAGGCTTGATGTCCGACTGCGCAGCTTGAAGGACGGGGCCGTATTTCGTCTCGCGAGGAGAAAAAGCAGGCTGGCGAAGCACAAAGCTGCATTAAACATCATGAGTGTCGCACAGACTTCAGCAGTAACGTTGAGACCCTCAGAGAAATATTACAGAGACTCAGCAGCGATGGTGGTACTAGCGGAACCAAGCTCATTCATTGCTCAGCGGAGTCATAAGCGCTTTGTGTTTTACGTAAGTCATCAACCGCTAGCGCTGAAGGACCTTGCCGACTCAAAAGAGACGATACTTACTTGAAGGCGGCTGGGTACCAGGGAGAACTCGGGTATTGAGCCATGACTGGTGAAGATACTATCACTGAGGCTGGGGCATATCTATCTATCGAAGTTACAGCGAACCGAAAAAAAAAGTGGCCGGTTGAAGCTTCCAGCTCAAAATCGTAAACCGTCACGCCTTCCTCTTCCTGTACACATGCGGGCTGATGAGCGGGTGCTCGACCAGCGTCTTCCACATCGCGCGCCACTCGAGCGGGTTCCCCTGCCGACCCCCCGTGTTCAGCGCACCATCGAGGAGAGAACGAACGACGACGACGGACTCACCGTGTCCCTCGCGAACACGACGAAGCTCCCCTTGTACCCCACGAGCTTCATCTCCTCGATCTCGACGTACCCCTTCATATGGATCTTCCGCCTGTCCTTCGTCCCGATCCGCATCCTGATCATCGGCACCTCCACCTCCTCCCAGCCGCCCTCCTCTCCGCCGCCCTCTCCCTCCTCCGCGACGAGCTCCTTGGGCGGGTTCTGCTTCACGCCCATGTCCGCGAGGGCCGCCTGCACGAGGGGCAGCAGCGCCCGCGGGAGCAGCGCTGCGAAGAAGCGCGTCAGGTGCGGGCTGTAGCGGTACCGCGCGCCGCCCTGCACCTGCGAGAAGAGCATCAGCGTCTGCGTGAACTGCGACTGCGCAGGGTGCGGCGGCCTGTCGTCCTCGCCGTAGTCGTCGCCCATGACGGTGTCGCCGTCGGAGTCGGAGGAGGCGGAGAGCGACGGCTCGGCGATGGACATGTGCCCCGACGAGCGCAGGCCCTCCGTCAACGACTCGGCGATCGCGGTCGGACCGCGCGAGGCGAGTTGACTCGGTCTGTGTGGGTACTCAGTTGAGGGAATGCCGCGGAGGGCGAGGGAGGGAGACGCACCGGATTACCCAGGGGTGGGCGGCAACGTCTCCGAGGGTCATGCGGTGCGAGGGTTCGAGGTCGAGCATGCCCGTGATAAGAGCTGTGTGCCATGCATGTTTAGTCAATCGTCGGGTAGACAAGAGGTGCCCAAGGAGAATACGTACATAGTGCCTCGGCCGAAAATCGGTTCCATGGACGGTGGTTGAAGGCCTCGCCGGTGACGTACTGGTTGAACTCGACGCTGCCACGCGTCGGCTCATCCCATGGTGTGTCTGGCGACCGGAAATGGTCAACGACTGGACAAGGATCAGCACGTAGATGGGTTGCGTACTGCCCGCGAGCAATGTGAAGAGGATGACGCCGCTTCCCCATACGTCGATCGGCGGTGCTGCATACGAATCCGTTCCCCGCAGCTAACAATCAAGGCAGTGTCAGGAGCGAAGACCCGGGCGAGCAAGCGGCAGGTGAGCAACCCACCTCCGGCGCGATGTATGGCAGGCTTCCGCATCGCTCGCTGAGCATGCGCATCTTGACCCTTCCATTTTCCGCGATCTTGTAGACCGCACAGAGACCAAAGTCGCTGATTTTGAGTGTCCCTGCCGCGTCGAGCAGGAGATTTTCGGGTTTGAGATCTCGGTGACATACCCCTTCAGTATGAAGGTACATCTGCGAACACGAACATTGGTCAACGACAGTCGGAGGATCTCGGCAGCGGAGGCACACACCAGGCCAGCGAGCATCTGGCAGAAGTAGAAGTGCGCGACGTCCTCGTTGATGCCGACGTCCGGTACTAGATGCACTTCAGCCAACGCAGGAGTGGATAATAGAACAGGGTGGTCAAAGACATCTTTAGATGGGTGATTTTGAGTCGCTTCGCTGACACAGAAAGGCCCACAGAATCGAATGGGATTGGACCACACGAATCTGGTCGCGGCCGACTCCGTCACGGATCCCCAGAAGCGAGTCTATCATGACAGAATACAGGACCTACTCTTCGAGGTCGGATTGCACCCCCTGACGAGAAACCAACCTTCTAAGATTTCACCGCAACAGAAAGAGTTTGGCAAGGCACTGATATGAGATCTCAAACCCAAAAAGGATCATGGCCCTATCATGGCCGAGTAAGGGAGCGTTCCCAACACGGGCAGTGGCAGATACCGCAGAACGGAATATGGCTGTAAAAGGACCGGAACTGGTCTTCGACTCTCTTGTCGCAGCCATATTCTGGACCTGACTTTTCAAAGGCGCTCCTTAACAAAAGAATGATAAACTTATTCATCCGTTATATAGGTCAACAGAGGAATAAATATCCGTTATTATTGAGTTCTACACCGCGCTTACCCGAAATCGCGGTCCGGAATATGATTGTGACAGGAGATCAGTCCTGGTCCCTTTTACAGCCATATTTCGGGTGGAGGTATCCGCTATTGCCTGTCGTGCAACGGCTTTCTATTACGGTGAAAGATTCAGGAGATAGGTATATTTTCCAGAGGCTTTCCTCGCTTGGGAAAGGCTATGTTCTGAGAGTGGTGCTCTGGCCGAGTAGCTCTGGCTATTCTGCTCGATTCTATCGGAACCGAGTCGAATCGTCGCTTCGTCCCCCTGGAGGCGCCCCCGGAAGCGACTTTCCGAAGCAACCACCAAAGGGATATCTCTGACCACCTCCATATTATAGAAAGAATACGCACCGATTTTGTCAAAGAGATCGCCGCCGGCAGCCATCTCCATGAGGAGATACCACGCAGGAAGATATCCTCCCCTCTTCGCCTGGTCGATCGTGAGCTTGGCAGCACCGATAAGCTCGAGGATGTGTCTGTGTTTGAGCGCAGTGTGCACTCGACATTCCTTCTCCATGGACTTCATCTGCCAGTCGGAGAAGTCGGCGGTGATGGCCACGACTTTACACGCGGCGACGCGGTGACTCTCCGGGTGAACGGCCTGGTATACCCTACGAGAGGAACGAAGAGGATGTGAGCACAGGCGTGGTGGACACGTTTCGGGAGAAGAAAGATATGCCAATGAATAATTTACCGAGCAACCGAAACGGTCCGAAATGGCCTTGACTCGGACAAATCAGACATTTTCAGGCTCCAGAAATGAAGAAGCTGCTTTCAAACATTGTGGAAAACTCCACATATCGTGCAGCGGCGGGCCGGAGGTAGACCGAGGCGGCTCAAGATTGCCCTCCCACCACGAAATAGATGCACATGCGACGGAATCGCCGACAACAGCCATCCGCGTGGGTCGCAGAGAGTTGAATGTCATACAAGCTCTCGAGGCTCGCACCCATTGAGCGCAGGATTGCGTGCTCACAGATCTGGTATGGGATAACCGGCGATGATGGCTACTATTGTAAATCATGCCTCCAAGACCAGCAACCAGCTGACTGCTGTGTCCTTTACATCTGTCCCTTAGCAGCAGGGTTTCAAACATCAAAATATTCGGAAAATCACGCCGGTGGCACTTACGTCGAGAAGCCGCCGCCGCCGATTTGCTTTACAATCTTGAAGCCTACGTGATTGTTAGTGTGAAAAGGAGCTCACAAGTGGAGACTTAATACTAACCCGCGACTGTTGGCATGCGAGGTTTCTGTGGCTCGGCCATGGTGGAGTAGGGAACGATGAATCTGAGGTGGCGGGAGACAAAGACAGTCGAATCAGGCGCGCGGTCGGCACAGCCGTTTAAAACACGCGTCGAGTCACATAAACGCGTAACATCACAAAGCACGTGCCTGATGTCACGTAGTGACGGTTCCGTCAGCAGGGGCTACGGGGAACTTGGCCCCGCGACAACATTCAAGCTGCTGCATCCATGTGATGGCTACATCTACTTAGTACTTAGTCTCTTTGAACAACTTGTCAGCCAATATCCGTCTTCTGCCTATCCGATCATCTCGGGCTCCTAGTCCGGTCGTGTCCGATCCACCCACTGACATCCCAGTCGACAGGAATGAGCATGAGCAACGTGGTACGTCCTCGCCATTTGTCGACTGCCCTGCGCGGTATTGGCTAGACCTCCTATTACTGGCATATTGCTCAGTCTATGAACCGCGAGGCGCGAGTATGCGGCCTCAGGATATGCCTTGAGGCTTCGATTTGAAGTCCTGACCTCTCGTCGACAATTTCCCCTGGGCCAAGAATCTGCCTGGCCGCGTCCTAGCGCTGCATCGCCTGTGCTCCGCGAGAACAGGGCCGGCCGCCCTCTACGTGCACCTATCAACGAAGGGCATCCTGCGATACGTAAGGTTCTAGGGCCAGGGCGTGTGGAGCTCTGAAACAGAAGGGCGTAATACGAATTGAGGGTGAGCCATATTCGTTCATGGGTTGTGTTAGGTCAAGAAACGCCGTACTAAAGGGTCCGTTTCGATGTGATACTATTAAGGAATTGCATTTAAAATCATGTTTAGAATCACAGACTTCTGCAGGTACATCCCGCCCAGCGCGACATAATCTGACCGTTGGTCGTGATGCTTCCCGACCTTTCCAATGACCCTTCCAGCCCTTCCTCCGGCGATCTAGACTTTCGGCCGCCCATATCGCTTCCCCCTATCGGCTCTACATCTTCGATCTTTAGAATACAATCTTGTAGGTGCCAATCTGCCATCGGTTCTTGGAAGCTCAACGTAACATTGACAACGGCCCGCTGTTGCTGCCAGCTTACTGCCATATATGTCATAAGCAATATCCATGACATAAAAACTCATCCTTGATTGACGCACGACAGGCATCGGGAACCTTGGCACCTTGGCGAAGGCGAGACAAAGTCGACTCACGTTTGGACGCGTCTAATGACACCTTTGTCCAGCCTTTGTTCATCCCTTCCGGAAAGTGAGAACATTTGTATGTTGCTCAAAACTTTGACAAAATTGGGGAAAGGTCTGTCGAAAGTCATACTTCTTTCTGAGATCAGACACGAGGGTGAACTTTTACCGAGGTTTTCCCACGTGGCGACTTGGACGCGGGCTGGAGACAGTCTCAATTGTCGTCGTGCAACATGGGCAACAAAATTGGACCAAAGATAACACGATGCGTCTGGGAGAAGTCGTCCCAAAGGTGAGTGTATGTGTGTCTCTCGACTTTTTTCTCGCCTTCTGCAGGGTGCCAACTACTTCCTGGATGCCTGACGTGACGATCTCCACGGTTGCCGGGAAGCCGACCCGAAGGCACCACTGAATGGTTACCTCATCTGTTTTTCCACGTTCAGGGCCCCTCGTCCTCGTGGCATCTCTTCCTCGTCGCGATCGCCCTCGCCAGAGGAGTCTATCAGTCGAGAAAGCTTCGGCTTCTCGCCCCTGGCGAGGCCCTTTGGTTCTCTTCGATCCAGCTTTACGCTCTACCGACGGCTCCGCAGCCGCCAACGTTGAGCGTGCCCGAACTTGACGACGCCGACGTACGTGCGCGTCCCACGAGGGCGACGACGACACACGACGACCGCATTACTCTCCTTATGTAAACAGCTCTGTTGCATTCCTTGCGCCCGCCCAGCCACATGTCGACCGTCGACGTCAAATGCAAGCGACTGAACGGCCCACGCCCCATATGGCCTGCTCACTTTCCGTCATAACTCCCCCGCGACGTACCTAGTCCCGAGTTTGCTTTTGACAGAACTTTAGCACCAGTCGCTAGTGTGCGGGCTAGTGTCCTCCGCTACAGGCTTACGCCTGCCGCCTGCCTAGGTCCTTTTATTAACTCGCAGCTCGAGGGCGGGTCCCTCCTCGACTCCTTACTATCTACAGCCCCCGCAGTCACATCATCGCAATCCTCCATCCGGTCGACCCGCGAGCACTCATCCTGGCATTCCCTTCGTCGACGCACCCTCGTCCGCCCATGAGAACGAGGGCAGGATGGTCGACTGGAACAGCCCCAACGTATTGGCCCATACCTTCCTGCTGTACGAGCAGATCTCTGTCGTCCTGTTAGGCTTCTACGGGTGCGTCCCCCTTCTCTTCCCGCGTCATAACCTGTCAGCTCAACCACTCCGGGCGGTGCAGGACCCACTTCATCAAGACCTGGCATTTCGAGTGGGAGCTTCTCCTACGCAGGCGTGCGTTCCGCCTCGTGCACGTCCCCTTCCTCCTCGCGCGATACATCACGCTCGCCGCGCTCCTGTTCTTGTACGTGACCACACCTTTTGGGTGACTTGCGCTGATGTATGTGCCCGCGCAACCGCTAGTGTTGTTTCCCCACGCGTGAAGCTGCGAATAGCATGCGATCGTACGTGCCCTTCCGTGCTCCCTCACCCGACAAGCCACTCACTCCAAGCATCCCCACAGCTGTGTACCGGCTATTCGCAGTACGTAGCAGTTTACCGCCTCGTATCTTCGTCCACTCGCTCACGCCCTGATCCTACCCAAGAGCCTCGGCAGCCTCCCGGGGATGCTCGCGAGCCTCATCATCTGCTCCCGCCCGTGAGCACTGAATCCGCCCTCAGAGTCTACGTCCGATACGCGCATCCTGACCCTGTCCCCCTGGACACAGGATCACGATCTTCTGGACGCTGCGGTGCCGCATCCCGCTCTGCCTCCTCTGCCTCGGCGCTTTCATCCAAGCGTTCCTCGTCGTGTGCCGTACGTCGCCCCTCTTACGCCGGCATCGCGCCTCGCTGACCCGCGCGCGCAACGTACACAGAGGGCATCTGGACCGTGCACTCGCGCTGGGACGACGTGACGGGCACCTGCACCGTGATCATCGGGGACGCGACCGTGCTCGCCGTCTTCTACCTCTACAGTCCGTCCCGCGCTCTCCTCGCTCTTCACAGCACACAGCACGCTCGCTGACGTGTGCCGCCCGACGCAGCGTTCGTGTTTGACCTACTCATCCTGCTCGCGACGCTGTGCGCGGTCCGGCGCGTGCACGAGGAGCAGGTGGGCGGCCGCCCGTGGTGCGTCGGCGGCGCCCTCTGCACCCAGGGCATCGGGTACGTCGCCGCGACCGGGGCGGCGAACCTGCCCGTCGCGGTCCTCGCGTTCTTCGACCTCAACCGTGCGTCCTCGCTCCTCGCTCAGCCTGAGCTCCGTCGGCGTTTGCGTTTACGTGTGCTGACGCTGGACGTGTGGTGGAACGTGTTCGACAGCGGGGATGGACGTGCTGCTCTCGCAGCCCGCGATGGCGATCGGGTGCGTGCCTCGTCTTCGCGCGCGCCGTGCCCTTCCGCTGCTGACCGCCGGACGTATCATTTGTGCGCAGGGTGATCATGTCCTCGCTCGCATTCCTCGGGCTCGAGGACGCCAGCGCCAAGGTCAGGGCCAAGGCTGCCCCCTCGCGCAATCACGCCCGCGCCTCGGAGCACGCCTCCGGGGAGTACTGCGCGGACGGCGGCGGGCTCGTCACGACGCACATCCCGATCCACCTCTCGTGAGTCTGTCCCCATTTCCGTCCTCGCTTTTCGCTCTTCGTAGCAAGGGGATGGTGCTGACGCCGCGCGAACGCATTTACCGTCCCGGTCGGCGCTGGCAGAGCGGTGGGGGTAAATTCAGGCTCGGTGCCCGAGTCCGTGGACGTCGGCCTCGATTCCGTGGGCAGCTCGAAGTCTCGCGTGGAGTGTAGGGTTGAGCAGGTGTGACTGGGCCAGGCTGCGGGGAGGGGTGGCGTCTCCCATTGCATTGTAATCATGTACGTCCGCGCTTCAAGTTTCAAGCTTTGCACGCATCACGCTTCGCGACCCGTGGTCCGCATGTGGCGAGCTTGTGGGCTCTCCCAGTGTCTGACGCCGTACTCCGACCCATGGCATGCGCCTTGCGCCGGGAGAACTCATCGAGTCGGGCCCCATCCTGAGCGACTTACGACCGCTCCGGCGTCGGCCCCTGAATTCAAATTTGCGTTCATGCGGTCAGCGCTCATATTTCAGACTGTGCCAATTATAGTGGTTACGTTTTAGAGAGCGAGCCGGTGAAGGGCGACCCAGACTACTACTACTAGCCGACGCCGTGGACATCCGAGTCGAATGCATCCGAGCACGACTAGGAATTCCGAATATGAGTCAATCTCGTCTTCGACATGCTCGGACTCCGCATGTCTTGGGCTTGTGGAGGACGCCCCGGTAGAGGGAAGATTTAGATTTGCTGACAGCCGCTTGCGCTCGCACGTAATTAGTACAGGTCGAGATGTGTCGGCTAGTTAGTATGTTGGGGCCCAGGACATCTAGTCCTTGGAAGCTTCATCAATTGCTTCTGAGCATGCGTACGGCCGCGAGTAGGGCCAGCCATGCCTGAGGCCTGAGGCTTGGCTAGGGTAGGTCCGATAAAAAGTTGAAATATGCATTTAATTACGTCCCTTCTCTTGTTTGCAGGTGTCTTTCCGGTCACCGTGGTGGCCTTCAGGCATGTGAGCGAGAAAAAGGAAATTGGATTCCTTTGACTGTTTCCCTGGCCGTGGCTGTAGATCTTCGAACAATGTCCTGTTTGGCCTGCCATTACGCTCGGCAAGCCTGAATTGGAGTCTCGAGCCTCGCTTTCCATTCGAAACCCACATGATTATCCAGTGTTGCTTCTCTACGACTGCCTCATCGACTTGTCTTGTGAGGTGAGATGCAAATGCTTGGGATTGGAAATCCTGGAGCATTTAAGATGCCGACTCTCTGTATCTCAAAAACAGATTTCTATCTACAGCTGCACGAAGATCAATCTCGCAAGTTCTCCCCCAAATGTATATTAAACGTGTGGGTACAGTGCTGCAAGTCCTCTCGACTATTACTCAATCTTCAGCATTCTTTGGCTTGGGCATACTGTCCCGTCGCGGGTACTAGTATGGCTTAGTATATCTGTCTTGTGCCTTGCTTTATCTTGAGTCAACAATGCCGTACGTCGGAGCATCCATTGGACTTCCCTATTTGCACTCACCGGACGATTGTCTGCCAGGTGCAACTAAAACACACATCTCAGTACTTCAGCGCTACTACATACGTCATCGTGCTGACCATCGACGAGCAGCGCCTAATTGTCTATTTGCCCCTGTCACCGTCGCTTTCTCTCTTGCCCCCCCCCTCTACCTTCGTGTGGCCGCTGTCTTGAAATCTGATGCGGCTGAGCTACAGAGGGCAGGATCTCGTGGAAATGGGAACATTTGGTAAGCTCGCCTACCACAAAATATGAAATGTGTCATTCTGATCGTCCTTCTACAGGGAAGGTCTTCGCCGCGAAGGTGACTAGCATAGACAACAATGGAAAAACAGACGTCGTGGCCTGGATAAGGCGAGGGTCACGAACCACGTACGACATCCCATCTTGCTCCACGAGGCCTATTTTCTCTCCTTACTGCGCGGTACGCCTGTCCCGCTTCCGATGGTGCCATATTCGATGGTCGTTGACGAGCGAAGTCAGGACGGACATCCCAATATTCACCGCGTTTTCGCATGGGGACGATCGCAGTACTGTGGAGATAGGGTGCTGGTCGCGATGCAATATAGCCCAATATCGTGGGTGACGGGAAAGCTGCCGTGGCGAGCGCAACATCGCGACGGCCAAACCCCACCAGTCATCGTGAGTTGCTTCCGGCCCAGAGGGCAGAAGGGAGAGTAAGAACAGTCGTTTCATAGGAGTCGCACCCAGAGGGCAACAGGGGGACAGACCACATATGCCTGTCGTCGAAAAGACTGCTCGAAAGCTTCCTTACGGACATGAGCATAACACGTCGCAGCCGTGGTGATCGCGACACGTCTCGTGCAGCCATCGCCCCCTCAGAAC